>SNQJ01S0017024.1:31001-67422 GCA_010110895.2 Picea sitchensis
CCCAAACTATGCCTCGTTGCATTTTGATTCAAAAAATATTGTTGTATATATTGGCATGATTCAAATAAGAAGAAAAAAGGGCTTTCTAAGTACATTGATGACTTATCACTTCCAGTACATGCATGTTTCTAATATTATGACTTGCAGCAAGAAAATAAGTAAAAATGAATAAATGTTGTCAACAGAAGAACCAACATTTGTCATATTGATGGTTGTCACACAAGAACCAACCATAAGAAAATTAGCTGCCACTCATGTATCATTCAGCATGAAATGATTTATTATTACACATCATCATCATGTAAAGCCACAGGTAAGATGCCAAAAGCCTAAAGAGAATTCATGCAAAGTTGCATGAGGACATGCAACAAGTTCAGTTGGGGGGAATGTTGGGTCGCAAAAATACGACACATTATTCATCTTTCATATACCATTTGTTGCCTTTATTTCCATTGCATTCTTCCATAAAACCATAATTATCATCACTTTCATAAAAACATATGGGTTTACATTTCCATTTTCCAAAATTATTTATTTTGAGTATTTTTAAGAGAATTTGTGACTAAATATTAGAAAATTAACATATTTTCATTATATCTCAAAGTTTGATGAGTTTTGTGATGACTACAAGCATATTTGAATATTTTCACAAAGTCAAAAATCACCACCTAGCTTCAAATTCGAATTTCATCTTCAAGTTTTGATTTGGAGATAATCATTCAAGCTAACTTAAAAGAGAAGATCATGGATAGAATATCTTATCTAAGATATTTGTGGAGGATTTGAAGGGATATGTTGAGAGAAAAGTGGATCTATTATTATGAGTTTTTTATCTTTATTCATGTATAAATAAGCGGGTTCTCTCCTCATTTGAAAAGGAGGCCTCTCTCTAGAATAGAGAATTGAAGAATAGAGTGATTGAGATTTGATTCATAGTCTTGTAGTTTTGAGATAGTGATTTTCATTATTTGTCATGTATTGGATTGTTTTAATGCAAGATTTTACATTCTCATAGTGGTTTTTCGTTTACCTTTTTGTCATCTGTTTTTGTAGATGTACTCAAAATGCTTTCATTAGATTTAATTTACTGACTTTCATGTTTTCATAGATTAATTCTAGATTTCATGCTTTCGTATTTAGATTAAGTTTTTTCTTTCATAGTTAGATTATGTCTCATTTGATTTCGTAGATTCAGTTTTTGTCTCAAGTTTATGTAGCATTAGGATAGTTTCCTTTCATTGATTAGTTGCATATTTTGTGCTTTCTTAGATTTAGATTCAATGACAGTAGTTTAACATGTTTCTTTTCAATCATTAGCATAGATTAGAAATCCTCTTACCCTGCATATACTTTGCGTACATCTCATAAGATTATGACTCTGGATTGATAATTTATGTCACAATTACTATGATATAATTCGCTCGAAAACCACTCTGTAACATACCCAATCCCCAAATAGGTTACGTCACTTCTAAACAACTCAAGAAAATTTCTAATACTAAATCTAAATGTGGAAATGTCCCACAACATGAAATTCATACACATGCAATTGTTTATGCTACTTATAAATGTAAATACAATTGCTTAACTATGCAATGAAATAACTAAATAATGTACAACAACATTCAACCACATAAACGAGGATTTAAATGCATCATGTTGCTCCCAACAAGAAATCATAACCAAATATAATTCAGAGTAAATTACAAAATAGTTATATTAGCATTATACATGCATAAGCACAACAAATAGAAAAACTTATCTTATAAAATGTGCAACCCGCTACAGAGGATGGACATTCCTCCCAACCATATCCTTATTGTTCCAGTTCTCAACACCAAGACACCCCTGAGTTGGGGCTATGAATCCACAGGAGATGATGGTCCCTAAGGCTAGCTAATATTCCCCTCCCAACAATCAAGCTCACAACTAATTTCGGTCCACCAACTCTGTTTCCCTCAACCTTCACAACCCAAGGGATGAAATCCCCTTTCACTACTCACATTCCCTCAGGAGTTTGCACTCCCCTCTAGAGATTCTAGCATAGGTTGGACATGAATTTTACTTGTTGGGACCTCAAGAATTTTACAGTTGCAACACAAATTCACCCAACAACAAAACACGTTCTTGGTTGGATGAATTTGAAATAGAACTTCACTCACAGACTTGCATCCTCTTTCTCCATGAAATTCCATCTCCAAACAACTACCAAACATTCCCACAATAACTAACTTCAAGCTTTAGCACTCAGAAATCCATTGTTGACCAAAACATTGCATGTAAAACAACTCTCTATGGAAAAAGGTGAATGCATAATTTTGGTCTCCCTTCCCATACAAATTTCCCTTCTTTCTCTTGTTTGCTTGACTTTCTCTCTTCCCTAACATGATTGTAATCAGATCCCATGCTCTCAATAACTATGGGAATTGAATCTCACACCAACCCTCTTACATCAATTCAATTATTGGTCTCTAGAACACTCAACAACTAATGGAAGGTTCATTGTAAGGATAATTTAGAAACAAATGGTTTGGGTTTATTAAACATGGGTAAACTCTCCCCCTCGGAACCCTTCCCTCTCTTGTGGATAATTATCCCCCAAATATTTTCCTGTGTCCATTTACAATCAACACTACATTATATTGATTATATTCAGTTTACATCCTTTATATATTATATCGTTTTGTCTCTTGGACATACATTACATTTACAATATACATTGCTAGTTTGGGGTTTGAAAACATAGATGTTACATTCAAGTCCTAAAATATGAATATAATGAGACAACAACCTTTCTCAATGTGTACAGAAGAACGTTTTGAACTAAAAATTGTCAAGAGGAGCCAATTGGAATAGGTGGGTGGACACTAATATCCACCTGGATCAGTCCTCCCCCCTTAGGAAACAATGGTCTCCATTGCATTGAGTTCCCCCATCAGGTGAGGAAAATTTTGCTGAATTTGGCCCTGGGTGAGCCACTTTCCTTGGTGGAGGAGTTTCCCTTCCTTGAAAACCCGATAAATATGGATCATCTACTGGTGGGTGCCTTTGACCTATCTATCCACTATCTGATCAGTGG
This sequence comes from Picea sitchensis, assembly GCA_010110895.2. Lineage (NCBI taxonomy): Eukaryota > Viridiplantae > Streptophyta > Pinopsida > Pinales > Pinaceae > Picea > Picea sitchensis. Next base: position 34,081 of record SNQJ01S0017024.1, read on the forward strand.
ATGCATGCTCCATGAATTTATGGTTCAAATATGTTGCTGTTAGTTGTTCTGTGATCTCTGAGGTGTCCAATAATGGTGTAAAATATGGCCGAAGGAGGTCCACATTGAACTCTGGGTGCAAGACAAGCAAGGGTGGAGATTTGAGCTCAAATCAATGCTACCCATAGCCTTGGTGATGGTGTAAGGCCCATAGCGAAGTGAGTGAAACTTTCTATGGGGCCCTACAAGACACTCCTTATGCAAATGTAACCAGACCTTGTCCCCAACCTACAACTGGTGCAGTACCCTATGTTGATCATGGAACTGCTTGTACTTAGCATTAGATTTCTGCAAAATCTCATGGACCTATTGGAAGATGTGTTGAATCCACTCAATGAATCTGGTGGCTTTGTTCAGTCTCAGACTAAACATGGGAAGAGTCTGTTTGTGTGGTTGCAAGAGGTAGTGCAACATCAATGGGACCCAAGGGTTGGAATCCCATTCCCACCTGAAACGGGCTATGGTCGGTGGAGCAATGGAGAGCCATGTTGTAACTATGATGAACATAGGGGAGGATCTCATGCCATGTACGTGAGTGCTTAGAGTTGTACATGTGAAGGATGTGCACAATCATATGATTCATGAAATATGTTTGGTCATCTATTTGTGGGTGGAAAACAATGGATTTAGTGAGCTTGGTGTCCAATAGTGACCAAAGACTCGACCAAAATGTGTCGAGGAACCTCTTGTCCCGATCGAAGATGATGGTCTATGGTATCCCACAATGGACCCACACTTGTTTGAAGAAGGGATTGGAAATATCTGTCACTATGATGTTCTTCTTGCAGGTTGTGACAATGGCCATCCTCGAAAACTAATCAACGACCACAAAAACAAAATCATTTCCTTTCTTGGTGGACGGAAGGCCAAACATGTAATCCATTGAGATGGATTTCCAAGGCTTCTCAGGGGTATGAAGAGGGGTGTATAAGCCTTGATTCTTGATGGTTGGCTTGGAAATGGAACAAGTAGTGAAAGATATGATATAATTGTTGACATCATGTCGAAGTTTTGGCCAATAAAAATGTTTCTGGAGAACGACCACAATTTTCTCCACACCAAAATGTCCTTCCATCCGACTATAGTGGGCTTCCCAAATCATCTTTGCACACCCACTTGTAGGAACACAGAGATGTCCCAGATGACATAACAATGAATCCTTAATGTGAAAATTGGTGACAGTCATGCATGTACCCAAGAGCTGATAGGTGGTGGCGAAGTTCGAACCTTGCTGATAAAGTTGGGGCCACTCATATGCCTCATGTACAAAGGAATGGAGTACAGTGGTGAGTGCATCCATGGGAGGTCAATTGAGGTAGTCAACGACACGATTTTTGCTCCATGTCTTATACTTTATGTTGATATGGAACTGTTATAGGTAAGTGGATAACTTTTGATGGTTGTTGTTCTACAACTTCCCCTGTGTCTATATGAACTGCAAAGACTTGTGATTAGTGTGGATGATCATCTCCTTTCCCAGAATGTAATGTTTCCATTGACAACGAGATTGTACAATGGAATGCATTTCCTTATCATAGGTGGGGTATTTCTTGACAATATCTGAGAGTGTCTCACTATGGCATGCCACCAGATGATCGTGCTGATATAGAACTGTGCCTACATCATATTCAGATGCACCAGTCTCAATATTGAACGGTTGTTGCATATCAGGCAAGGAGAGTACTGGAGCTGAGCACAAGTGATGCTTCATATCATCAAATGCTCGATTTTGTTCCTTCTCCCACATGAAATTTTCCCTGTCACTACCCTTGGTCACATGGATGAGGGCCCATGCAATATGGGAGAATCCCAACACAAACTGTTGGTAGAAGTTGTCCAGTCCCAAGAAGCTCCAAAGCTCGGTTAGTGTGGCTGGGGCTAGCTAGTCACAGATGACTTGGATCTTAGTAGGATCAACATGTACCCCATGCTCATCAACAATGTAGCCCAAGTATTGGACCTTGTTCATGCCAAAGGAATATTTTTCCAAGTTGGCATATAGCGTTTGTTGTTGCAGAGTGCTCAAAATCTACTGAATATGTTGCATGTGCTCCTCCCAAGTTTTGTTGAAGATGAGGATGTCATCCAAATATACCACCACAAAAGAGTTGGTGAAGGGTCTCAATACATCATCCATCAACCTCATGAAAGTGGTTGGTGAATTTGTTAAGGAAAAGGGCATGACCAACCATTCAAAGAGACCTTCTTTAGATTTGAAAGTTGTCTTCCATACATCAATTGGTTCGATGGGAACCTAGTGGTAGCCAAAATTTAGGTAAATATTGTTGAAGAAATTTTCTCCCTTGAGTTGGTCATGAAGTTCATCAATCCCGGAAATTGGGTATCGGTTCCTGACTGTGATTTTGTTTAATGATTTGTAATCAATGCAGATTCCCCAGGTCTCATCCTTCTTCTACACCAGTACAATCGAGCTTCCACAAGGGGAGGAGTTGGGTATGATGTGCCCCTTTTGAAGAAGATCTTGGATCTAACGCTTGATTTCATCATTTTCCATCAACGAGTGACAATGGGTTGGTTCATTAGGAAGAGGTGCACCGAGGGTTAGATCAATTGGATGCTTGACTTGGAAGTGCATCGGTACCCCAGTGGGTGGGGAGAAGATGTCTATGTACTCTTCCATGATCCTATCCACATGCTTCTGCTGCAAAGAGAGGCTATGTGTAGAGGCCACAGATGTGGTGGCAACCTTCTTCTTACTGTGAGCATGGATCACAAAGAAGGCAAAATTCTCGGTCTGTGAAATGAACTTACTACATTGCTTAGCAGAGATTAAAGAAACAAAAGTAGGTGACAAAACCTTTGGTATCTTGTACAATTGTCTACCCAAAGTAATAATAACACTGTGGGGTCTAGACTCATACACAACATGATGCTTCCAAAAATATGGTTTTCCTTAAATAACATCACAAATTTCAAGGGGAGAAATATCACACAATACCTCGTCTCTGAAAGGATTGATTTCGTAGAGTAGACGACATTTTTGGCGGACATTAAGATATATTCCTTGGTGAAGCCAACCGATGGTGTAGGGTCGTTGTTACGGTTTCATTGGCAGGTCCAACTGCTTGACGACCTCTGCTAAGATCAGGTTCTTCTGACTTCCACTATTGATAATGAAATGCATCAGATCCCCCTTTACCCACATCTGTGAATGAAAGAGGTGTTCCCCTTCCTCTGGTTCTTCTGGTTCTCTTGGCTGGACATTTGTGGTAGTGACAGTGGCACTAGGTTCAACATCGATAATATGCTTCTCTCCTTCTAGATTTGATTCGGAGTCATAATCAACCTCTAAATTAGAAGCCTTCATCTCGACCATGAGTGACTGCTTGGAGCGACATTCTTTTGTGTTGTGCCAAGGGATTTTATGGTATTCACACTACTAGTGGGAAAATCCCCCTATAACTATACGAGGGTTTAGGATATAGACATAGAAAATGACCTCCTAAAAGTCAATATAGTTTCTACACTACCCCAAATATACCAAAATAAATGAATAGAAACAAGTATAAGAGAATATCGGTAATTGTACCTTTTATCCAACATCTGGTGATGATCTCCTCAAGCTCTGTAGCTCCAAAGACTGCAAGTCTCCTCCCAAAGTTGACCTACATCAAAGACTAAGAAAACAAGGCTACAAGCATGTTATTTTTATTTATAAATTAGGGTTATATATCAAATGTTATGTATAAATCAAAGAAACAACACAAAACATCATCATTTGGGACAAGGAAAATAGATTATTTTATTCATTAAACAAAGACTGAAACTTACAATCCTTGTCGGCCACCGTTCCATGAACCTGGTTTGGTCTTCTCTTTACAATGATCCAAGTGCACCTTCAATAAGCCTCTTCTCTCAATCTACTAATCACCTCAAGGGAAGGGAATGGATTGAATGGAAGAAAAGGGGATGAAGAGGGAATGCTGAGGTAGTAACTCACAAAAGGTTGCAAATGCTTGGCAAAGGAATGGAAGTGAAATTGGATAGAGTTTGAACATTATTATGCTTGGTTCTAAAATGAGACCCCAACACCTCCTTTTATATGACAAAAGGATGTTTATTCGGTTGGGGGACGGGCTATAACAAGTGAATTGGTTGGGAAACCTCCAATAGCCCGTAAATTCCACCAAATTCCTTACAATTTTTTTATTTTTTTTTTAACTTTTGGAGGTATACGTGGGATGTGTATTGTGCAACAAGCATATGTATGAGGGTTTTCTAGAATGCAGCAAGCGTATGTACATGGAAAGTAGTGGTGCAGGGCCCGTACATGCTCTAAAAATTGGTTTTTAGGTAGATCTCCTTGGTAGTGATTTGGAAAATTATGCAAGTAAGAAGGAAAATGCCATGTATGCATGAGTAGGGAATTTTAGGGCTATAAAAAATGCCCCCTAATGTATGAGGTCAGAAGAGAAACTGATGGCCGAAATACATTACAACATCTTCACCAATGCACGAAATCGAGTGAGCTCAGGACCAGAGTTTGAGAGGTGGCATCTGCAAAACAACAATTGTATCTCTGAGGTGGGAATACCCATGCTCGGAATGAACTAAATCATGAATTCCAATAAAATACGCTATAGATACATGTCATATAACTATATAAAGTGTATCTGCGAGCAGTACACATCAGATCTACATCTCAAAATCAGTCAAAGATATACAAGTATAGTATGCATCTTCAAGAAGCTAGTGACGCTTGCAGATGGAGATGAAGTCTTCATACCTCAAGCAATAACTTTAAAATCTTCAAAACTTAGGTAGGAGTACAATCGGAGTGTAATAATCACTACTCAGAGGTATTCGACAATCCATCAGGAAAATACTAGATGATCACGATGAGCAGGCAGAGAACTTTGTCGATTTCAAATCAAGATTTGACTAGACTCTTGGGATGGCCGACATATGAAATTCAAGAGACAAATTGCAGAAAGGCGGAATCAGGTTGGGTAAAACTTCCCTTGGAAAAAATAATGAAGGATGATCGGACTAAGGAAGCATGACATTGACATAAGTTCGTGATGAAGGAGGCACCACAAACTCTCCATATGTTTCGAAGAGCAACCAAACAGAGGAGGATACATCTCTATGTAGCGAGAACAAATTCCTAAGGTAACACTAGATTCCAATCCTTGACAAACAAACGAAAGGATCTGCTTTGTCCAAGGGCGACTATCTTTGCTATTGAAAAAAGAATGTATATTTCTCATCCCCTCTTTTTGGAATATTTGATTTTTTTGTCTTTTTCAATTTTTAAAGATCTTGAAAAAGAATAAAAGAATGCTACGTTACAAAGGAGGAACGATTGTCACGAGAAAGAAAACTAGTTCCAAGTGCATGGAACATACTAATTCTCAGGGCAAGGAGACATGTGCAAGATAAGGACACTTGGGGAAAATTCCTCCATCAGTCAAGGTGTCAGGTTGTAGGGGAAAGAAGTGTTGCAAGTTTTGTGTATAAGGAATTATTCAAAGGTTCAGTTGAGAGAAACATGGAGCCGACATTAGGCCAAAGACGCAAAGATGAGACCTGTAATGTGATTAAGCATGACACAGTGAGACCCCTTTTATGTAATTTTTACGAGCCCATAGAAGGTAATCTCAACTGTTTTTTCACATTTAGAGAGTCTGAAAAAATGGAAAAGGAGACTCCAAGGAGTACAGTTTTTGGAGTCAGCCTAGTTGGTTGGAAAAAGGGTTAAACTTGCACCGAAAATACATCTTTTCAAAACCATTTTAACTAATGTGACAAAGACAAGATCTCTTGAGAATCTTCTCAATTTTAAGGAGTCTGAAAGAGCTTAACTATGGACTCGCAACCCTTTTTCTGAATTTAGTCTCCTTAGCTTGAAAAAGTATAAAAGTAACTGAGGAGAAATCTCTCGGTGAGGTGGATCTCCCGAGGCATACCTTTCCACTATAATCTACAAGCTAGAAAAAAGGTTAAACTCATGCCAAGTAGATGTTCTTCTGGATCAATTTAACGAGTGTGAAGGAACAAGGTCACTCGACAATCTTTTCAATTTTAGGGAGTCTGAAAATAGATTAATTATGGACTCCAGGGGGGTTCCTTTTTCGTAAGTAATCTCCAAGGCCCAAAAAAAATGATAAACCAAAACTAAGGAGAATGTTCATTTTTCAAAGATTTAGTCCCTCAGGACTGAAAAAGGGTTAAAATTACACCTGAGAATACTCTTCTAGCTAACCGAAGTTCCTAGAGCATACCTTTATTCATAAAATTATCCATCCAGACTGAAAAGGGGGTAAACTACTGCCATACAAATGTGCCTTCAAATTTGAGTTTGGTGAGCATGAAGGGAAACAATATTGCTCTAAAATATTTTCAATTTTAGAGAGTCTGAAAAGGGCATAAAGAAGAGTCGAGGAGGACAATTTTATCAAGTAACCCAGATGAGATCGAAAATAATAAATAAAATTTCGTTGGATGTTGCTTTCGAATTTTAAAGAGAGCTTGAAACAAAACAAAGTGTGCTCATGAGGGAGTCCTGCGGGGTAGAGTCTACACAAACACTAGGAACATATAAAGGGGTAGCCTCAAATAACGCCAAATTAGGATGGTGATTATCAGATGCCAGTTGGTCGATAGTGACAATGATTCCATTATGAGGGAAATGCATCACCCGAAAGATTGTAGACACCACAACATTCGTAGCATATACATAATCATGCTCGAGAAGCATATCGAAGTCTAATGAGCCTTGCACCACTATAAAATCGACAAGGACAGTCTTCCCACCTAACAATATAGGAAACTGAGGAAGAGTCACCAAATATTCACTAGGATGTCTGTCAAAAGCCAACATCTCATGCGATGCAGACACAAACTTGAGAGAACCCAAAGCTTGCCAAGACGAGGAGGATAAAATACTTGTAGAGGATCCTTCATCTACAATACATCGGTAAATTTTATTTGAATTAACTTCAACCCTTATTTGAAAGGGTGCAGAAGAAGGAATATGAGGCTCAACAAAGTCATTCCAATCAAAGGAAACCATCCTAGGACTAGGGGGGTGTGTTATGGAAGTGAGCAGGATGCCCCCCTATTATGAACGTACTGAGGTCGAAATGCTAAAAAAATAGTCGGTAGACACATCACTCCCCAAGATAATAGTGCGATCAACTGAATATTGCATCAACGTGACCACTTTGGTAGACTTGACAATCTCCAAGAGAAGAGTGGGATTAGCCGAAGATTGCATCGGCGTGACCACTTTCTCAACCACTGGCTGAATAGGTTGTGAGACAACATGGTCTAAAGGCGCATCACCCCACAAAAGGGAAGTGTGATCGGTCAAAGATTGCATCATCACGACCACTTTCTTAACCACTAGATGAATAGGCTATGAGGAAACCTCAGAAGACTCATAATCACAAGAGCTTGCAGAGAAGGACCACAATATTTGTACCTCTAGAAGGTCAGGGCATAACTGAGTAAGGTGATATCCCTTGAAAAGATTACAAGGGAACTTAGGCTTACGTCCTATCCGTCTAGGTTTCTGAACATAATCAATGCCCCCAACATGACTAGCAGTAGTTGGTTTCACATCTCAAACATGACTTGCAGAGGTTGGTGATTGGTCAATAACATGACTCCCAGAGGCTACAGACCTATTTCTAGTATGACTAGCAGTGACTGGAATTTTTCCCCTAGCATGACTTGCAAAGGTTGGGTGTTGGTCTTCAACATGACTTGTAGAGTTTGATGACCTATCTCCAACATGACTCACAGAGGTTGGTTGTTTACCCCCATCATGAATTTTAGAGGCTAGGTGGTGGTCTTCAACATGACTTGTAGAGGTTGATGAACTATCTCCAACTTGACTCACAAAGGTTGGTGATTTCTTTTTCCTATTATACCTCTTTCTATTTCGTTTAGACTTCAAGTTACTAGTAGATATACTTTCGCCAGGGAAAGTAAAAGGAGGAGGAGAAGAATTTGTTGACAAGGGAACATCAACATGATGCCCATGACATAAGGTGCTTAACTGAGAAGCGTCAAGAATGTTCGGGACATTTGGAATGGTACCCAACCAAACTAGTAGTCCCACATTCAACCCAAGAATGTACAAAGTGGCCATCAAAGGGACACCAACATTTCCGAAAAAAGGAAAAGCACAAGAATCCACTTTTGAAGGGGTTCCTTGGTTGGTATCGTTGGGAATTTTATCCATGAAGATCTTATGCATAGGTTCTCCCCTTGCGGGATCGTTCAAGTCTATAAAAGCTTCACACATCGACTCTAGCAAACCATTGTTATAAAAAAATGAAGAGGCAACTCCATGTTTCTAAGAGGAAGACCAAAAAGTCCTCACAACCAGTGGAGTGGGAGGTCTACCACCTTAGGTCAGAGACCCAAAGTAATGACTAAATAACTCACTATGAAAAACTAGGGAGAACATAGCACACACTAAAAGTTTCCTAAAGATAAATCAAGCAACCAACTAACTAGTGGGAAGGAAAATTATGCCAATAGACAGTAGAGAAACTAATCAGTGTAAGTGAAACTCGAACACAAAATCACCCTCTGGATATAATCTACGAAGGACGATCCGATGTCTTCCCTAGGTACCACAATATACCCCGGCAGTCACCAGGTGGGTATAATTGATAGTCGGGCATATTGTAATGAGCAGGATAACAATTTTGAATCCCTTCAAGGGTGCCAAAAACAATTGGTCCGGAAGAAAATTGAGGATCTTGAACGGATTCAAGGTCTGTGTAGCTCCGTAGGAAAATGCAATCGGTATTGTTCCCGAGAAATACCCTCAATATACAATCCCCACTATGTTTAGTCCGACTTTGGAGGGGTTATCTCCTCTACCTTTCCTCACACGACCTCATGTTTATCCCCTGTGTTAGAGGGGGGTCCAGGCTAACTCTTACAACGTTGGACTTAAAACACTCCCTATCTCAAAATCCAATGTTTGTTTTCAAGTGGCCTTGAAGAGTTTCCTCTTCACACCTAATTCAAGGCCCTAAAACCCTAAACTAGTTGGTGAACCCCACAAACATAAAGTCTAATATATTTTAGATTAAGTTTTAATTTTAAGGCTTGATTATGCAAAGGGTGTGGTAGTGAAAATGAAGGTGTTATGAAGAGACAAATAAGGAAGAGAACTTTAGAGCATTTGAAAGAAAAAATAAATTTGAAATTAAAGCAAAGCTTGTAAAAACTCTTTGTTAAATTCAACTTTTCTAATCAATATTTCAATATATTGTAAATGAATAAATCCTAAAACTTGATTTCGTTTGACTAAGAAAAACTACTTGTATTTTAGGAAATCGAAAAGAACTTTGAAATGAAGACTCTTTTGCAAATAACAACCTTGACTACTTTACCAAACTAAATGCAAGAAAATAATTTTATTTTTTTTTCTAATTTTTCGAACTGCTTTAACAAGAAAAGATGAAGTATTTTTTTTTTTTTTCATTTTTCAAAGCATGACACATGAACAAAGAGGAAACTGAAAACAAGATTGATAAAGACCCTGAGCCAACTACGGATTGCAGGGATTCAACCAATAAACCAAAAGGAGGATCTAAAACTTGATAGCTCCCTCTAAACCTTTTAGGGAAAACAAAATAAGACTAAGGAACAAGTAAAATTAAACTTAAACCCAAGCTATGGCCAAAGACAAAGACTCTGACTGGTTCAAGAAAGTCCTGAGAAGTCTAAACTTCTATAAGGAAAGAGACAAATTCTCTCTTTATTAAAAAACACTTTCAAGACAAAGAGACGTGGGTTGTTGCAACAACATCTTGCAGATGTACATGAGATGTCTACTGTGTAGAGAGTGTATGTACGCAGACTGACCCAAAATAGGGCGCATACACTTCTAAGACCTTTCAAAAATAAAAATACAAGGAAGACTAACAGGGCAGGAAAAGATGGTATGCACCTTGCAGGTGACCAGGAACCATTAAAAGACTCAACAAAATTGATTAAAACTCAAAAGGAAAAGAATAAGACAATCAACAACCCAAAAAACCTCTCTAAAAATCCTAGAGAGACTCCCCAGTGGAGTCACCGATTCTGCTAGAGGGAAAACCCCCCTATAATTATACTGGGGCTTAGGATATAGACAAAGCAAATGACCTCCTAAAATTCAATCTAGTTTCTACACTACCCCAAACATACCAAAATAAATGAACAAAAAGAGGTAGAAGAGAAGATCGGTAACTATACCTTTTATCCAACGTTTGTTGATGATCTCCTCAAGCTCTATAGCTCCAAAGACTGCAAGTCTCCTCCTAAATCTTACCTACATCCAAGAATAGGAAAACAAGGCTACAAGCATGTTATTTATATTCATAAATTAGGGTTAGATATAAAATGTTATGTACAAATTAAAGAAAAGACACAAAACATCAATATTTGGGACAAGGAAAGGAGATTCTTTTATTCATTAAACAAAGACTGAAACTTACAATCCTTGTCGGCCACTATTCCACGAACCTGGTCCGAGCTCCTCTTTATAATGCTCCAAGTGCACATTCAATAAGCCTCTTCTCTCAATATACTAATCACCTCAAGGGAAGGGAATGTGTTGAATGGAAGAAAAGGGGCTGAAGAGGGAATGCTGAGAAAGTAACTGACAAAAGGTTGCAAATGCTTGGGCAAGGAAGGGAAGTGAAATTAGGCAGAGTTTCACCATTATGATGATTGGTTATGAAATGAGACCCCAACACCTCCTTTTATATGACAAAAGGATGGTTATTCAGTTGGGGGATGGGCTATAATAGGTGGATTGGTTGGGAAACCTCCAATATCTCGTAAATTCCACCAAAATCCTTACAACTTTTTAATTTTTGCAACTTTTGGTGGTATATGCAGGCTGTGTATTGTGCAACAACCGTATGTACCCAGGCTGTCTAGCATGCAACAATCGTATGTACGTGGACAATAGTGGTGCATGGAATTTACATGCTCTAAATTTATTTTTTTAAGTAAAGCTCCTCAATAGTGATTTAGAAAATTATGCAAGTAAGAAAGCTAATGCCATGTATGCATGAGTAGGGAATTTTAGGGCTATAACACAGACCATTTTCCCGTGTCCTTATTCATCTTTTTATTTCCTTTCTTGTGTTGCGGCTTGGACTGGTTGTCCTGAGAGTGGACATATTTTATCTGTCCCTTGTTGTGTGGGTTATCGCTTTTTCTCTTCTTCAACTGTGAGGAGTTTTCATATCCAAACTCTTAAGTCTTCTGATTAAATTTTTTCTCGATCTTGAAAACATATCTATAAGTCGTACCCAATGAGGCAATGTCTAGAAACTCCATTTCTATTTGAATGTATCTATGCAAACAACCATGTTATTTGAGCAACAGATGTCGCTCAGAGTCCTTAATACCCAATTTGGTGTAATCTGGTACTATCTGGTCCCTTTCTTGATGCAAGGTGGCCCATCTAGTGTACTGATCCTCGTAGCTTCCAACATGGTAGTAGCGTTCTTTAATGGCATCCCAGAAGGAATCCCATGTAGGGGAAACAGAAAATATGGAATATAAAAATTTACCTATACTTTGAAGGGGGTTGCATGGCTACTTGATGAAGATGCTTCTCCCATTGGCAATCACTGAAGGATCTACGCAATTTTTTCCATCATTTCGTTCCTTTGCTCTGCAAGGGATTCCTTGAGCATCATTTTAAAAGGATCTCCTTCTCCATCATCTTTCTTTTCATCCCCCATGGGTTTTTTTTGGGCTCGACGTGATCGATCTTGCAATGGATCGATTGGTTCGAGTCCCAAATTATTGTACGCAGATCTTGTCGGGGACATGCATGAAGAAAAATAAATGAAGAGAAGACCAGTTCGGTACCACTGATCTGGATTTAGGAGTAGATCAAACTGATTAATAGACTGAATACAATAAAAATAGAGATATGAAGAACACAACATATATCCAGTGAACAATATCTTCTTTTGAATAAATGAAATAGGCTGAAACTATAAAACTGTAGAACTGAAACACTTGCTTGAATGGTGGTAGCTATCTCTTAGAAGAGATGTGCCTACTACGTCTATCTGTTTGAGAATAATGATTACAATGAGGCTCCAAATTCCTTTTTAACAATACTCATGAATTCCAAAACCCTAGACATCCAAAAACCTAACCTTAGGAGATGAAACGCCAAAAGTTATGTCGTCCCCTATGGTTAATTTGGTACCTCAACGTCCGGGGGTCGTAACGTTTGCATACATGAAAACATACAAAATAAGCTAGTTGGATTAGGTGGGAGGCTGCCAGTATCCACCTGGAAGATGTACAGGGATTCATATAGCCTTGAAAGTGTAGAACCCATAATTACAAAGAAGTACTGACGAACATGCTAAACTAAAAACTGTCAAGAGGATCTAGATGGAATAGGTGGGTGGCCACCAAGATCTACCTGGATCAAATATGGTAGCTCTACCAATTTTTATAACTCCCATCACCTCCAACATTAGACCTCCTTTTATACCCTTATGATTTGGTTGAGGTAGTTGGTAACATGTTTTAGGAAGGTACAGGTGTACAAGCTCCATAAACCCCAGTCAGGAGCACATGATTTTCAAGAATTTATTATTTTTTATCCTCCTTTTAAGGTACATGCACCTTTTGTGAAGAGGAATGGTGTGTACACACTCATTTTGTGAGGCAAAAGAGCATGTGGATTGCAAAAAATTCTCTTTGGAGATGCTTTAGGGTGATAAATAACTACATATGATTATTCTGATGGTGATTTGAGAATTTTGGACATGATGTTGTTAAATGATGCTATAAGATATTCCCCCTAATGTTTGAGGTCAGAAAGGGAGATAATGGTTGAAGTACATTATAAACAACAGAGGAAGATGACCAGTGGGACAAGGTGGATTTCATCAAACTTTGAATAAAAAAATACCTACAACAATAACCAAAGTATTAGATGACACTCTTCCCAAGGTGGGAATACCCATTCTTAGGTGTGACAAATCATGACCACCAAATCAAGTACATTGTAGATCCATGAAGTAAATATAATGTAGAAACCATGGCCACATATAACATACATGGTGGATCCATGTCAAATATAGATCATAGCCACAAGAAAATACAAAATGGATCTATTTCTTAGTACATTTTAGGAGAATAACTATAACTATGAGGTGTACAATAGATTCTCCAAAAAGTACCAATGCCATGTGGGTAGGTGGTATTGTCTTGCACAACTTGGGCATTAGCATAAAGAGGGAATGCTACTATGACCCACGTTATTCAATTTAAATGTGTTGAAGGTATAAATATACACCATATGAATAAATGTATTGAATTCAAACATGGAAGAAACCATTTGATTATGGGTCATTGATGTATAATATTAAAAAACATGATACAACCCACCAATAATTATAATCGTCATCAAGGTACCTAGTACATTCTATAAAGTGTGAATAGATGTGTTGTCATAGAACACTTGTAAAATCTATCAATGAGGCAACATTGATGTATTCCCACTATCAATATCATAGGATAGGTCCCTTAGTTGGTATCCACCAAAGAATCACTTGGAATGTAACCATTACTAGGCATAAAAGGAGTGTTCATTTGGAAACTAGGGTTTTGGGGTAAGATTGGTGAGACTTGAAAAAATTGAGGAAATGATCATCTCATCATGTTTCCCATTCCTAGAAAAGGTGTGATTCCCATCGACATGTCGTAAGTAAAAATGATTCCACTTCCCACTGATGGAATAGATACATGGATGTACCCCCCTCTAAATGGAAAATAAGGGAAGGGCGTAGATGAGCTCCTCGCTGAAATGTTAACATTAGGTAAGACATGTTGTGTACTGGTCACAAAATGTGACATTACAATATAAAACATTCCCAAAACTAAATCACCACAACCATATGAAGTAAAGGGTTGAGTCCTAATACCACTGATGGGAGTTATCATGGGAGGGAAGGTACCTCCACTTGAAGTTTCAAAAGTGAGCAACAATGTACTTGTCATAGCGATAATTGAAATGGGAAAGATTGACTCCTCCACTAGAAATACATTACATGGGGTTATGGGTGCACCTATATCCTAAAGTATTAATGGTGTTACTCTTTTTGGACCATTGGTAAAGGAGAATTGTGTGTGCAATGTGACATTCATTATCGAAGTTATGAGCATGCAAAAGAAGTGGGATTTGAGGATCAGTGAGGGGAAGACTAAAATTTTCCATTATTGGATCTATAAGATATTTTATTTCGATGGCCTTTAGATCCTATGGCGGGGGATATGGAACCCTCCCAAGAATACGTATGTTACCATCCAAATTTGTCGACTACCCTTTGACAATATCTCTTCCTCGCTACGATCTTCTTGCACTAATTATTCCCTTGTGGGACTATTCAAAGTTTCTTGGGTCTCTTCAACTAGATCACATGGAGGAGAGTTAGAATTATCCAACCTATTCCTTTTAGGAGGTGACTCCATACTTTCTAGAGAAATACCCCTGGTCCTTTTAGATTGATGGAGTGGTTGGTTAGCCATTTTGAATAAAAAATTCAAAATTTACAAGACAAGAAAAAATTAATGCCATTTAATAATAAACCAATAAGAACCCTACTAAAATGTTCTTGAGATGAATCAAAAAGAAAAAAAATCTTGCAAAGATCACTCTAGGGTGGTTAAGTATTGGGTCTAAATTAGTGAAAGGTCGATTAGTGAGTCTTTCATAAGGTATCTTTGGATGATTAGGGCCCACTACCAATTAAAAAAGGTGAGGGATATGGTTACAATAAACTTCACACAACAATAACCCAAGGTGCAATTTTCGTCATGAATATAGGCACCCTCTACAGGAGATGAAATGAATATTATACATTTATCTTGGGTACCACAATTAATTCCCACTTGATGTCACCCAAGAAAAGTACCATAGGAAAAACAACTAAGGATACCACTTAGTGATTGATAATCAAGGGGGACATTTGTTAGTTAATATTATACGTATGGGTAGGGAACATAGGATTAAGTCCTAGACCCAAAGATGTAGAAGACATGATGCCACCCTAAGGACTTACCACTTTATCTAAAATTCCCATACATGCATAACCCACTAATCTAAGTGTTAGTATATAATCTGAACGCTTGTACCAACTTGACCTAGTTCTTGAGACTTGTGTTATAGGTGCTTTCTTGGCAAGTATTTCTTACTACTAATGGATTTTTCTCTCTTTATTTAGTTCCTAATTTATTTTGTGGCCTTGGAGAGTTTACTCTCCAATCCTACATCAAGGCTCTAAAAGACAGACTATGTTGGTTTTTCTAGAAAGGAAAACTCTAGTTACTTTTAAAATTACCTACTAGTTTTAAGGGCTATTGATTACTCAAGGAAATGAAAGTGAAACTAATGATGTTTTGAGGCGCCTAAAACTGGAAACTTAATAACATTGGAAAATTTTTACTTTACACTTATTCTTCAATGAAATATGTCTCCATCAAGCATTAAGCATGAACAATTATTTCAAACATAAAAAACACTATGCAATGTTATTATTTTTTTTCTATTTTAAAATTATAACAACATAATCCTACTAATCAAACAACTTTAAGGAGTAATTCAATTCAAAAGGAACTACTATAAATCCAAAAAGAAGTAAAAGAAAGCCAAAAAAACAATGTTTTTTTTAATCTTATTATTCCTATAAATGAACAGTAAATGCACTTAACTAAGCACAAAACAAGGAAATACCCCACTCATTGCAGATCCTAACCATTAAGAATAACAATAAGCACTAAAAAAGGATGAGAAATGAGTAGAAACAGTGAAATTTAGTGTTATAAGAAGTACATGCTCTTTTTGTTAGAGAAACCTACATGCACATGCACTTTTAGAGAAGAAAACAAGAGTGTACATGCTCTTTTTAGAAAAGAAGGGTGAATACAAACTTTGTATTGGGCAGGAAGGTTAAAAAAAACCTTGAAAAATTCCAAGAAAACTAACCTTCAAAAATACAAGCAAGGTATACTCACCAATAACTACCAAAGAACCCTAAAAGAATCTCGGAAAAAAAAGGAAACCGTAATGATTATAACTCAAAGAGTTCTCCGTAGTGGAGTCACAAGTTAGGTTATGGAAAAAATCATTATAATATCTGGGGTTAAACTATCACAGAGTGGTTCAAAGAGTGTCTGACCTTTTTCCCTAAAGTTAGACTCCAACTACTTGCTATAAATAAATCTCATTTAGATGAATGACATACCTTGTCCTAGTTGTTTCTTTGAGATGAATCCCATATGTTGGTCTCACAATACATGTGCTCAATCGAATCTAAGTCCTGAAATTTGCACACAAAGAGACAACAAATTTTCTCAATTTGACCGGTTATAAAAGTGCAATCTTGAAGATATCAAACTCTAAATAACTAATTAGAAAAGACATTTCACATGAATTGAATTAAAGTACTATATAAAAAAAATGTATTTGTGGGAGGTAAAGAAGAGAGATCTTCCTTTTATTGATGAAAACAATAGAATAAAATTATCTTGTTGCCAACACCTTTTGTAATCTTCATCTAGGTTCCTCCGATCTCGTAGCACCTAAAATAGATTTTGGAATATGAATGTTATTAAAGGATAATATTGAAGAAAACTAAGGAGTTTTAGACCTCAAATCGAAGGGAAGAATATATGACTTAGAAAACAAGGGTTTTCTGGGGCATAAGGTCATAAAAATTCAAAATAACAATCACCTCCGATTGCTATAGTAAGAGGGTGTCGATATGAAAGCTTTGTCAATTATGCTAGATTTCCTCCCTTCCAACATTATACTTATTTTTATACACTTAAATATTTGAACACTTTTTTTTCCAACAGAAAAATTACTCAATTATATATTATATAATTTGTTTTCATAACAAGATGTTTACATTCATTGCTATGAGAAGATAAGGATGAAGTTCATCTATAACAATCTTTCAGCTAGCAAATTATAGATAATCATGTGTGAAAATATGACAAGAAGTAGATAAAAAGTTAGCTGCTAGGAAACAGGTAGAGTACTGATAGATCTATAAATCCATAAAAATAACTATGTATTTCTATGACGAGTGGATAGAAATCCATCTTTCGCATGTTGTGCATGAGATACAACTAAATGACAACACGAATGATATGAGGATAAATGTCCTCGTTAAACATTTGAACACTCTTACGACTAAATGACAAATATTTGAACAGTCTTACGACTAAACGACAACACGGTCGAATAGTAAGATAGAATTGATAAAAACCTCTTAGAATCTCAACAAGAAATCAAGACATTCACTAGTACAATAGAAATAATATGACAAAAACCAGAATAGACTTTGGAACACCATGAGAATCTATGCCCCTCCATTATTATTATCATTTTCAACGGATCCTCCACGTTTTATGATGTATTTGTGTTTATTATTTCTTAATAAAATAATTGGGTAATCTCTTGATGTGTTCATTTTTTTTTTCTTTATTTATATTTTTAAATATTTATTTGTTACAATTCATTGAATTTTATATACATTCAATTTAGGCTAGTATAACCATATTATAAAAGTTATTCATTTGAAAAGGTAAAAAATTAGGTTTATCAGTGTATATTAACCACTTTTATAATGTGGTTGGGCTTGTATATATATATATATATATCCAATTTTTTTTATCCTTTCTTTTTAAATATTTTCATCTAAAAACAAGATTATGTAGCATATTAGCCTTGAAAATTAACTCATTGCTGATTGAAAAGAAATAGGATTAGTAGGAGGCAAGACGCCTTTTTAGAAAATAGATATGATATGTTCTAAATGTCAAAGATTGCATTGTATTATTTCTAATTGTTATCATTATTTGTTATCGCTTCTACAAATGATATCTAAATCTCAATTGGGCCAATGTTTCTTTCTAGTCTATCGGTTGAGGGCTCTTTAAAATGACAACTCTTTAAAATTTGAAGCTTGATGCAGCCCCCCTCCCCTCCTGGGGTTCTGCGACCTCCCGGTCTAGGATATTTATTTCAACTGAGTCAGATCGACTCTTCAAGATCCTCATTGAACCCAAAACAATTATACATAGGCCCCTTTTTCTTCTGTGTGTAGGTTCTGTCAGACCCACGATCTATTCTTGCACGCTTCCAAAAAACTAAGGTTTAGGTGCTAGATCCTTTTGCGATTATCCCCTACTTTGCATGTGACCTTGGGCGACGACCTCACATGACCGCACAATTACCTGTTAAATTCCACACACCTTTAATCCACAAAATTATATGGGAACCGTCGATCTCCCAATATTGATGGTATGTCTAAGCTGACGCTTCAGATTTACCTTCTTTCCAAATCGACGAACTAGCTCTGCCCCTCCTGAATCAACAGATATGTTCTATTCACGATTCTTGACTTAGAGGTTTTGAAATCTCAATTCTCGCTTTCCTCCGTACTCCAATCTTATGAAGTTAATGATCTAATGCCACCTGTCTCCCTGAACCTGTGGCTAGGATCTTCTTCGCGGATCCGGCCTTTGAAATTATCAATTCTCAAACCCTCACCATTGCTGACTGGTTATCTTCCAAAGTCGAAGATCTGTTGACACATATCCTCCCCAATCAATGGTTGTGCTCCCACTTCGCGACTTTGGCCTCCTCAACCAAATAAACGATCCTACGACTCCCTTCTCGATCAACGATCATGATCTTCTCTAGGTCTTCAGAACTTTCCCCCCTCACTTTCTTCCAGAGTTCTGGATTTGGCACCACGTGTCCACCTTCACATTGACGACTCTCGGCACTTCATATTTCTGGACTTCAGAAATCTCAAATCTCAACTCTCGCCTTCCCCAATGGATTTTATCCGGAGTTGAAAATCCACTGACATGTGTCCTCATCGGATCAATGACTGATTTTTACTTCAGGTATTTACCCGGAGTGCATGGATCTACACCACGTATCCTCTAGATCAGATGACCTAGATTTGCTTCGGGTCTTCAGATTTTGGAAGTTTCAATTTTCAACTGAAACTCAAATGCAACTTACCCGAAGCTTGTGATTTGTTGCCATGTGCTCCCATGGATCTAATGGTCCATACCTTTTCGACTCTTCAGCTCTTTAGGCTTCAAAAGTATCAGTTCTCAACTGAAACCCCACTACATTTTACCCGAAGCTCACGATTTGTTGACAAGTGTCCTCTTGCAGATCGATGTCTCTCGACTCTTTGGCTATTCGAGCTTCAGATGTTTCAACATCTCACCTTTTCCACCCTCTAGATCTCACGAACCACCGACACATATCCTTCTGGCGATCAACGGTCAGGATCCTACTTTGGGTGTTTCATCTCCTCCTCTTCCACAAACTTCCAGAGATGTGGATCTTGTGCCACCTATCTTCCTCGACGATGGACGGTTCCTTCCCACTTAGGGACTTCGGTACTTTGACGAGTCCACTCTCCTGCGCACACAAGGGTTAAGTCTTGTGCACTTACCTTCGGATCCAATGGTTGTTGGTCCTCTTCCCTCAGATCCAACAGATTGGGTCTTTTCCTGTCCTCTACACTTCCTTCGTTCACTGGACGTAGATCTAACGGTCTAGGCTCCCTTTCCACAACTGATCAGACGGTTGTTGTCGCTTCTCCTCTTGAGCTTTCCAATTCTTCTACCTTAGGATATTTCGTCAGTGTTCAAAGGCTTCGACCTTTGAACTTTCTGCTGCAAACCCGACTATATGGGTATCGCTTTTGATTCTGAAAGCGTTATCTCTTCTGATATTTAGGACTTAGAATAAGGCTGTCACTTAGGTACTCCTTGTGTTATCCCTTCTGAGCTTGATCTCCTTGAATATTTTGATCTCCCACGCACTCCTTGTGTTTTTTGGATTTTGTCAAACTCAGATCCAAAGGATTTCTTGAAAATATGCTTTTCTCCCTGAACTCGACAATGAGTTCTCTCTATGCACACTTGCACCCGCTTGATGCCCTCCTAGCAGAGCTCTACAGAGTTCTCAATAACTCTGTTTCTTTCCAAACTCAACATAGATTTCTTCCTATGCACTCCTTGGACTTTTGCTGGTGAAGGTTCAATGATATCTTTCCAGAGATTTTCTGAGGTTTTCTCACCTCTATAAACACACTCCTTGTATACTGTGTGCACTCCTTGCACTCGAAACTCAAAGACGAGAAACAATTGAAACTTATAAAATACTTCACCAGTTCATACATTCAAAACGTGAATGACATGAAAAATTATATCAATAACGACAAATACATAAACACACCATATGTAGGAAAAAGTGCTTTTCTATTATCTCTGTGTTTCTATATAGATGTTTACAAAAACTGGACTTTAACAGAGTCCCAGTTCTCTCAAGCTCTCCTATCCTAACTCTATCCTAAGTTCTTCTTCTGCTATTGGACCTCTCTCGAGTTCTGCTTCTCCTAACTGACCTCTCTACAAATCTCTCTCTCTCTCTCTCTCTCTCTCTCTCTCTCTCTCTCTCTTTTACAAAACGAGGGCTCTACGAGCTTGTCCTCTCTCACCTATCCTCGTCTATTACATTAAAGTTTTCATAAATGGCCATCTAGTATGAATTGAACCTAGAGCCATCAACCTGTCAGCCATTAAAGACGACCTTATCTTCTTCCTATTCAGAGATATGGATTGGTATTCATCCAATCTTAAAACATGAATCCATATAGGATTATATATCAAATTTAAAAGTGGGAGGGCCAATGCCTCTCCTTCTCTGGAATGTCCGCTGATGTGTTGGAATGATGGCATGTTGTTGAGGTGGAGAGATGCTCCTACATCATACTTCACTGCTAGGAAAATCATGAGATCCTCTTCTCCAGTGTTGAAAACCTCATGGATCCCAAAATTTCCCTTGGAGTTGTCCTCCTGCTCCTCTCCAGCTATGTTGTTGTTGTTGTTGTTGTTGCTTCTTCTATTTCTTCCTTGTTTCTATTGCAGGTTCTCTTCTATTCAACTTCCCTTTGCTGACTACTTCTGCTGACCTCAACATCATCTTCCTGATCTTCTCTATTACCATGTCCAACTACTCCAATGGATGGTTCTCCTTATGCAATCTTCTCTATTGCAAATATTTCTTATCAGTGGGTAGATCATCTTGACCCCCCTTATTGTTTTCTTCTCCTTTTGTGGAATTGTATTGCCACCATGCTGCAGGTTTCAGTTATGTAGTCTCATCACCAAGCTGTTACTTAGTTTTCTCCTTTGAAAAATTACCTTCTATAAGTTCCTCTTGTGTTGGTTCACATCCAACTTCTTCCAGTTGTTCCTCTGGCTGGTATGCTCCTCCATCTGCTTCCAACTTAACCTTTCGGATGTGAAATCTTTGTGCCATTAACCTTCTCTCTAGGGCTTCCAATTCCTCATATAGCTCAACAAAATCCATGTTGTTTGTTTCCTCCTCTGCTGCAGTCTTCAATGCTACAACCATCTCCTGTTCAGCTTCCTGGCTGAAAATTTTGAGCCATTCCTTTGAATACTCTCCTTCTGCTAGGGTAGACATCAGTGTCTGCTCCATTTCTTCCACTTTGATAGTTTCTGCACATTGCCCTTCCTCTTATGTTGCACTTTTATCATGTGCACTGGCCTATACTTGGTTGTTTGGTAGGAATTACTTGATCCCTCCAATAATCAGAATGCTCCTCTGATCCTCCTCTTGGATGGTGAGAGTATTTAACTTCTCATCATCTTCATTCACATGGTCTGCAAACAAATGTGAATCTTTACCTATCAACACTCCTTGCTGAAATGAACTCATTTATGAGCTCCTGAGACTTTTTGACAGTCTCACCTTCGTTCCCTTGCCCACCTGAAAATTCATGACTTCTTTTCTACCCACTTGGCAATCTATGACATCAACCGATCTCATCTCATTGCCCACCTAGAAATATAAACTTTCAACACTGCTCCCTTGGTTCATAGATGCGAATTTGTTCCTCCTCTGTGTCACTAAGGTTTTCTAATTCCCTCAAGCACCTTCTCAACTCTTGTTGCTGCTTTCTGGCCAAAAAAATTTGAACAGGCCATTTTTCCTTCCTATTCACAAGACATTCGTACCTCCAGTGTACCTTTGTCTCTTGCTGCATATTCAATGATAGTTGTTCCATCCTTTCTCTTATCTCATTGAGCTCTAGATCCATCTCTGGATTGCATCTCTGCTTGCATCCTTCTCTTCGACCACACTCATGGCCTTCAGTAGCCATTTCCACCTTCTACCTGGCGTCCTGGCAAGCCTTTGGATCACTCTACATCTGAGAGCATATCCATCTTCTTTTACAGCTCACCTGACTGTTTAAAATTTTGTTGTTGCACACATGCAACAACCTTCTCTCAGAGCATCAATACCATGCTTCCTTCACCTGTTGTCTACATGCAAACTTTAACTTCTGATACCACTTAATGTTATCGAGTTATCTCCTTTTACTGTCTCCCTCTTGTCTTCTATATGCAAACAAAATTCAGCCTTCTCCTCTTTCTCTTTCGCCTGAAATCTACAGACAAAAATCAGCTTTGATACCACCTGATATCAGAGTATCTCATGTCATCATCTCACCCTTTGCCTACAATATGCATACACAAACTATGATATGATACCACCTGATGTAGCCCCCCTCCCCTCCTGGGGTTCTATGACCTCCCAGTCTAGGATCTTTCTCTCAAATGAGTCAGATCGAATCTTTGGGCTCCCATTTGAACCCAAAACAATTATACACAGGCCCCTTTTTCTTCTATGTGCGGGTTCTGTCAGAGCTACGAGCTATTCCTACGTGCTTCCAAAACACTAAGATTTAGGCACTAGCTCCTTTTGTGATTATCCCCTACTTTGCATGTGACCTTGGGCGACGACCTCACATGACTGCACGATTACCTGTTAAAGTCCATGCACCTTTAATCCATGAAATTCTATGGGAACCATCGATCTCCCAATCTTGACGGTATGTCTGAGCCGACAATTCAGATCTTCCTTGTTTCCAAATCCACGAACCAGATCTTCCCCTCCTGAATCAACGAATATGATCTATTTGTGATTCCGAACTTCGAGGTTTTGAAATATCAAACCTCGCTTTCCTCTATACTCCAATCTATTTCCACCTGTCTCCCTGAACCCACGGCCATGATCTCCTCTCTGGATTCGAACTTCAAGAATATCAATTCTCAAACCCTCGCCATTGCTGACTAGTTATCTTCTGGAGTGGAAGATCTATTCACACATATCCTCCCCAATCAACGATTGTTCTCCTGTTTCAGGACTTTGGCCTCCTGAACCATATCAACAGTCCTACGACTCCGTTCTCGATCAATGATCATGATCTTATTTAGGTATTCGAACATTTACCCCTCCGCTTTCTTCCAAAGTTATGGATCTGGTGCCACATGTCCACCTTCACATCGACAACTCTCGTCACTTCAGATTTTTCGGACTTCAAAAATCTCAAATCTCAACTGTCACCTTCCCTAGTGGATTTTATCTGGAGTCTATAATCCACTGATGTGTTTCCTCCTTGGATCAACGACTGAGGTTTACTTCAGGTATTTTCCCGGAGTGCATGGATCTATGCCACGTATCCTTTACATCAAACGACCTAAATTCACTTTGGGTCTTCGGATTTCGGAAGTTTCAATTTTCAACCGAAACTCAAATGCAACTTACTGAAGCTTGTAATATGCCACCACATGTCCCTCTAGATCTAACAGTCCAGATCTCTTTGGCTCTTTGGGCTTCGACAATCTTAGTTCTCAACCGAAACCCCACTACAATTTACCCAGAGCTTGCGATCTATTGACAAATGTCCTCCTGCAAATCGAAGGCTCTCGGCTCTTCGAATATTCGGGCTTCGGGTGTTTCAAAATATCACCTTTGCCTCCCTCTGGATCTCACGAACCGACGACATGTATCCTTCTAGTGATCAATGATCGGGATCCTACTTCGGGTGTTTCACCTCCTCCTTATCCAGAAACTTCCAGAGTTGTGGATCATGCACCACCTGTCTTCCCCAACGATGGATGGTCCCTGCTCACTTAGGGACTTCGGGATTTTGATGAGTCCACTCTCCTGCACACACAAGGGTTAATTCTTCTTCACTTACCTCCGGAACCAACGATTGTTGGTCCTTCGCACTCAGATCCAACGGATTGGGTATGTTCCTCTCCTCTGCGCTTCCTTCATTCACTGGATGTAGATCTTATGGTCCAGGCTCCCTTTCCACAACCGATCAGGCGGTTATTGTCGCTCCTCCTCCTGAGCTTTCGAATTCTTCCACCTTAAGAGATTTTGTCAGTGTTCAAAGGCTTCGACCTTTGAACTTTTTGCTGCGAACCTGACTATATAGGTCTCACTTGTGATTCTGAAAGTGTTATATCTTCTGAGATTTAGGAATTAGAATAAGTCCGTCACTTAGGTACTCCTTGTGTTGTCCCTTCTGATCTTTATCTCCTCTAATATTTTGATCTCCCACACACTACTTTCATTTCTGGGATTTCGTCAAACTTAGATCCAAAGGATTTCTTGAAAAGATACTTTTCTCCTTGAACTCGACAAAGATTTCTCTCTATGCACACTTGCACCCACTCGATGCCTGCTTGACAGAGCTCTAGAGAGTTCTCAGTAACTCTGTTTCTTTTCGAACTTGACACAGAGTTCTTCCCATGCACTCATTGCACTTCTACTGGTGAAGGTTTAATGATATCTCTCCTAAGATTTTCTGAGGTTTTCTCACCTTTGTCAACACACTCCTTGCAGAATGTGTGCACTCCTTGCACTCGAAACTCAAAGACAAGAAAAAATTGAAACTTATACAATAATTCACCAGTTCATACATTCAAAACACGAATGACATGTAAAATAATATCAATAACCACAAACACATAAACACACTATATGCAGGAAAAACTGATTTTCTATTATATCTGTGTGTCTATATAGATGTTTACAAAAACTGGACTTCAACAGAGTCCCAGTTCTCTCAAGCTCTCCTATCCTAACTCTATCCCAAGTTTTGCTTCTGCTATCAGACCTCTCTCGATTTCTGCTTCTCCTATCCGACCTCTCTACAAATATCTCTCTCTCTCTCTTTTTAACAAAATGAGGGTTCTACGAGCTTGTCCTCTCTCACCTAACCTCATCTATTACATTGAAGTTTTCATAAATGGCCATCTAGTATGAATTGAACCTAGTGCCATTAACCTGTCAGCAATTAAAGGCAACCTTATCTTCTTCCTGTTCAGAGATATGGCTTGGTCTTCACTCAAGCTTACAACATGAATCCCTATAGGATTATATTTCAAATTTAAAAATGGGAGGGTCAATGCTTCTCCTTCTCTGAAATGTGCACTGAAGTGCTGGAATGCTGGCACATTGCTCAGGTGGAGCGATGCTCCTGCATCAAATCTCAATGAACCTTTCTCACCCTTCCAAACAATGGTTTATGTTTCTCCTTCAATATTATACTTAGGGTGGATGTAGAAGGTGGGATGGAGTTAGAATATTTCCAGTGTAAGGTTTATCCTTCTTTGATATGCTTTCTTACGGACCTCGTGAATAGGAAAAATAGTTATTTCTCTATTTCTTCATTTAAACATCAATGCATGATGCCACCATACATGTGCGTTCAACAATTGTATAAACTAACCATTTTAATATATTTTAGAATATTTCCAGTACTACAATTCCAGTCTCCATACATGAAACTAAGCTAGAGTGTGGAAAAGAATTGGTGAAAATTATAGATATTTGGAACACTTCTCAAATATTCAATAGAGATCAATAAACATGATTTTCTAAAATTCTACATTCAATAGAGATCTACAAACATGATTTCCTAAAATTTTCTTGAGATCGTAAAACAATAGGCAATTATGCTATTTGTAAACAAAATTTTGGTGGTGGCAATGCTTACTTTACCTGCGGTGTTGTAACGTTGCTATATAGTGCTCACTTTGTAGGAATCTTCTTGGAATCTCTATTTGGATGTCATAGCATTCACATGGAAGAAATTATTCTAGAATGTTGTAGTATAATGCTAACTTTGTAGGACTCTTCTTGGAATCTCTGGTAGGATCTCCTAGCATTCACTTGGAAGAAATTTCTTTGAGAGAGAGTCATCCTCATGCATAGATGGATAGCTACACATATAGTGAATGTGGAGTATTCAAATAAGGTGGTGGAGTAGGAAGCCTCCACCACAACTTGCGAACAACAATGATAGCACTAACAGTTTTACCATCGTTGTTGTAGGTCACTCATGGCTGCAGGAATGAAAGATGCACAAGCAAATACAAGGTAAATGAATCTTAATTCAAGATAGCTACAAAGAAACCGAATGTTAATTCAATGCCCAACATCACTGAAAATTGTAAGTATATGGAAATGCAAATTAATATTGAAATATCTATCATTAAATAATTTTACGAATTCTAATAAGTCCACCTCCCAGCTCTAGAAAAAAGACTTCAAATTGAGAGGCCAATCATATAATAGAAAAATGAATCAAATAATCTGAGAAAATAAAATAAAATTGGTTAATGTAAAAATTTGGAAAACAAAAAGAAGTTTATGGTCAACTACAAGCTAATAAGTAGTGAATGGCCAATCAAATGCTATATACCATGCCTATTGGAAGCTATAATAACATGTGTTTCCCCTTATCATAGGTTCAAATCCACATGGTAGGGTATCTACATCTTAGTATATTCTAGCAGTCAAATCCATGTTGGCCGAGGGGGTCCCTTTCCCGGAAACAAGGTGGTCTCATACACCAGTTTGGTGTATGTCTTGGTTGTGACCTAGAAATTAGATTATTATTATTATTATATATATGTTTGTTAGGGTGTTGGTGACTTCCTAGACTGGTCTATGTTCTAATAAAAAATGACTGAGGGGAATCTATGTCATGAAAATCGCCTGCAATCATATCCTCCGTGGGCCACACCAACCCTTAACATCTCTCAATTTTAAGTGTCTCCTCCAAACTACCATGAGGTTCAAAACTGGGTAGCCTTATCAAATGAAAATAGTCAAAAGTAATTGCACTAATAAGATTTGACTAAATAATTATAAATATTAATATAAACATGTTATAAACATAATCTGTTAGGGTTATGAACTTCATGGAATATGAACAGAAGCTAGTATAACTATTGTAGGGGTCCAAGAGACCTTGGAATGCGAATCCAAAGGTCAGCCAAGTGTATATATGTGTATCATATATTTAATAATATATGCAACTCATGATCATCTTAATTGTGCATTCCAAGAGTGGTATTAGAGAGGCCTTGATTCTTAGGAAGCTATGGTAGTATTCCATGGCTGAGTTGTGTAAAAACACATTACTCCCTCAGTGATATTTCTTCTCTCTTGTAGAAAATGCCTCCATTTTCTTGTTTGTTGATTGCGAGCGCTACAAGAATTATAATATGAGAAAACCAACACACAGGCGAGACTACACTCACAATGTATATTGATTCAATGAAGAATGATTACATCCTTATATAGGAAACGACTGTTACTTAATCAGTTACAACAAACCACAGACAACTAGACTCTATAGACAGTGAAGTAGAGTTCAACTACAAACTGACTCTTACTCCATTATTTCCAAGTCTCCCCCTTAATGGAGAATGGGTTGAATTCTACACCTAACATCTCCCTAAACAACTCAAACTTAATTTTTCCAAGAGGCTTGGTGAAAATATCAACAACATTTTCACTAATATTACAATACATAAGAGCTATTTCATTTGACTTCAACTTTTCTCTAACAAAATGAAATTGAGCATCAACATGCTTTGTTCTTGCATGAAAAATCAGATTCTTCGCAAGATTGATTGAACTTTGATTATCACATTTGATCATTGTAGGTTCCTTTTGTTCTTTTCCAACATCTTGAAGAAGTCTTCTCAACCAAACAGCTTCACAAGTTGTTGCACACAAGGCTTTATATTCTACTTCAGTAGAAGACAAAGATATAGTAGGATGATTTTTACTGCTCCATGAAACAACCCTAGATCCAATGCCAAACACATATCCAGCGGTTGATCTTCGATCATTCGGATTTCCAACCCAATCAGAATCTGAGTAACCTGTCAACTCAACATCAAATGCATCAGTATATTTAATACCATAATCAAGTGTTCTTTTTAGATACCTGAGTACCGCCTTTGCTACATTCCAATGGATTTCTAAATGTTTCGCCATAAACTAACTTAACACACTCACAAAGTATGAAATATTAGGTCTGGTTGTGGTGAGATAATTCAAACTACCCACCATTTGTCTATACATAGTGCCATTCACCTCCTTTGAACCATTATCACAAGAAAGTTTCACATTCTGTTGCATGGGAACAGTAGAAGACTTACACTGATCCATTTTAAATCTCTTAAGTACTTCTTTGACATACTTACTCTGAAAAACAAAAGTTTAGCCTGCATTTATCCAAACTTCAATACGTATGCATTAATGTAACTCACCAAGATCTTTCATGTCAAAACTTTTTGACAATTGCACCTTGATTTCATCAATTAATTTCTCTGCATTTCCTATAATTATAAAATCATCAACATATAAGGAAATCAATACTATATACCCTTGTTCATCAAATTTGGTATACAAATTTGGATCACTCTTGCTCCTCATAAAACCCTGTTGAAGAAAGAAAGAGTCTATCTTCTCATACCATGACCTAGGTTCCTATTTTAGTCCATACAATGGTTTTTTTAGCTTAGACACTAAGTGTTCTTGCCCTTGTTCCACAAACACTTCAGGTTGAGTAAGCTAAACCTCCTCCTTTAATTCACCATTCAAAAATGCATATTTAACATCTAATTGGTGCAACTTCCAATGATACTTTGTAGCTAAAGCAATTAACAATCTGATAATATTCAATTTAGCTACTGGTGCAAATGTTTCAGGATAATCAATACCTTGTGTTTGTGAATACCCCTTTTCCACCAGTCTAGCCTTATATTTATCTATACTACCATCTGATTTAAACTTGGGTTTGTATATCCATTTTCATTCAATGGGATTTTTATGTTTATGCAATTCAGTCAATTCCCAAGTATTTTTTTCATTATAGATTCATATTCTTTCTCCATTGCATTTCTCCATTCATCATGCTCATTTTATTCATCAAAACTCATGGGTTCTATGAAATTTTAAATGCTACCCATTAGGGCATAGTCTCTATACCTCTCAGGAAGCCGAACCTATCGTGAAGATATTCTCAACTGATTATCTTCCTCCCCACTTTGTGAATATCTGTCTTCGCCTCTAGGTGAAATGTGACTGCATGAATTGTTCATATCACTAAGTCCTTCTTCTTCTTCTTCTTCTTCTTCTTCTTGTCACTGCGGTTATGGCTACTATTGTGTTGGTTGCTACTACTGCTCTTCTTTAACTCCTTCATCAAGAAGTCTATGCCATTTGATGCAGGAGCATCACTCACTCAATCAAGCGAGCCATCGCGTGGAGAAAAGGAACAGCTGGAGAATGCCAACATTCAAATTTTGAAATCTTGTAATATTTGACTGCGCCAAACATTAATGTATTGATGTGATGAAGCGCACTTGTACATTTTAATGGACCTTGAGCAGATAAGCTCTCGTCCTTAGGTAGCCGAGGCATTTATTAGGTTTAATGTAAGTAGATAAATTAATTAAGTCTAGATTAGACAGTTTTGCTTCGAGAGGGAAAACGGAATATAGGCACCCTCCCTTTGTACATTGTATTATCCCCATTCATTCATACAAGGAGAAAGAGAGAGCAGAACAAAGAACTGTGAAGAATCCCCATGTACAGTTATTGAATTAATAGGAAAGCATTGATTCAATTTCATGGCTGTGATTATTCTCTGTGTGTTGTTGATATTATGTCTTTGCATATTTGCTTCTTGCTATGCACTTCTTTCATATGCTGTTTACGTGATTTTATGGAAGAATTGAATTATGAATGCCTGAGTGGATGAGTTTCAATTGTTTCTCTGTTTGAGCCGAGAGATTCCTGCATAGAGTGCAGTCGAATTCCTCCGCATAGAGTGTGTTGAGGGGGCTCTACAGGTAAACTCTTATTCTCATATCCCGGAGTTGTGTTTTGTTATTCGGACCGAGAAGGCGAGTGCAGGTTGGACGTGAAGGCTCAGTAGCAAGTCTGAGAAAAGGGAAGGCCAGGATTATGGTGGCTGTGAGTGCCCAGGGTCTGGGAAGACTTCAACACTTTGAGGGTTATTGAAGGTGGAGCACAGACAGCGTGCTTAAGTCTCTGAAGGAGTCAGTGACAATTCAGCTCAGGAGGGATAGTTCCTCGTTCATATGGTAGGAACAAGCCTGGGAGAGATTTGAACCAAGTGGAAAGCTTGGAAGCCGGAGGATTCTACAGATGAAGAGAATCGACGACTTGAGTTTGTTGTGGAGAGTCATGAAATCCCGAAGACCGTCAGATCGCGGAGGGGTTGCGAGGGGATTAACTCGCAAGTGCACGGGGAAGTCCGTTTGCCATTGCTTATCGACAAATCGGGGTTGCCGAGTGTAAGAGTTGCATGCACGCCGGAGTTGCGAGTCGCGATTCCCCGATTAAATCGGAATCGTCAATCGTCGGAGGGACAGGTGGCATGAGATCCCGTGGATTTGGGACTCGGCACTTCGGCGTTTCCAAGTCGAAAGGACCGTGGAACAAGAGTGAGCTCCGAGTCGCGAAGGGTCCCACAGGGACAGCGTGGAGGACAACACGTGGCAGCGCGCATCGACATTCAAGGTCTTAAAAGGTAAGCAGTCGTGACCTTGCATACGCCGATTTCCCGACAGGGAAACCCCCGACAAGGTTGAGTCGTTGACCGTTGACCTCGGGGATCGAGGATTGGATTTTCAAAGCGCACGAGGAGTGCACGCAAGGTTCGTGAGTCCGCGAAACCCGATTTCATGACTTGCGAAAGGGGAGATCGCTGAGAAGTCTGTGGGTGAGAGACTCCTGTGGGAGTTGGAAGAGCATTGACTCTTCGGGCCATTGAGAAAGAGAAGGTCCTGGTGGAATGCGGTTGTTCGCCGAGGGACGGTTGCGTCAGAGTGGTATCAGAGCCGGATTAAGTTCTTTTTGTTCAGGTAACAGGGAGAAACAGATTTCTGCCATGCCGCCTAGAAGAGAGAGGCAGTCACCTGATCGTGAAGACAGGGACGCGCGAAGAAGGGGTAGGCCAGCAGGTAACCCAGAGATGGAGCGCCAAATTCGAGATCTCAGGGCGAGACTTGAAGAGATGGAGACCACCCAGAGGCACGGAGCTGGCCCAGGAGAGTTCAGCGACTCTAAAGTTGAGGAGGAGGCTGGACATGCCGAAGAAGAAGTCCCAGCAGAAGACGCATCGACAGAGAGGTTGATAAGAGCCATTTCAAGGATGAGCTCGAAGACGAAAATGGACATTCCCGTCTATGAGGGAAGTCTAAATGCAGAGGAGTTGCTGGATTGGATTCGAGCACTCGACACCTACTTCGATTACGAAGATATCGAAGAGGACAAGAAGGTAAGGCATGCCGTCACGAAACTGAAGGGACATGCAGCCTTATGGTGGGACGAGCTGCAGGAAGACAGGCGCAGCAAAGGCAAATAGAAGATCAAGAGCTGGGATCGAATGATTGCCAAGATGAAAGCGAAATTCATCCCGAGAGACTACCAGATCACTCTGTTCAAGCGCATGCAGAACCTGAGAAAGAAGTTGATGACGGTGAAGGAGTACATCGAGGAATTTTATAGGCTCAATATTCGAGCTGGTCATCGGGAAAGTGATGACGAGAAGGTGGCAAGATACCTGAATGGTCTCAGGTATGATATTCAGGACGAGCTAAGCATGCTGACCATCCGGACGGTGGAAGATGCTTACCATATGGCTTTAAAAGCTGAGGAGAAGCTGAGCTGCAAGCAGGGACAGCGAGGGCGAGGCAGAAGCCAGCCCAGAGGCAAAGCAGTTGCCCAAGAAAAAACACAGAAGCCCAAAGAGGATTGGAAGAAGCCTCAGGGAAAAGATGAAAGGGGTGGAACCTCATAGCAGAGGCAGCAAAATACTGAGCCGAGGAGGCAGCAAGATGATCAGCAAGGAGGATATGCTGACGCGAATATATTTCCTCATACCCGAGGTCGAGGCAGAGGGTGAGGAGGAGTTATCACGTGTTTTACATGTGGTAAAGACAGACATAAAGCCGTGGATTGTCCAGAGAGGAAAGTGGACAGAGGAAAAACTCACGTCGCTAAGGCGTGATGTTGAGAGAGAAGATGCAGACAGCGGAAGATCGCTTGGAATGCATAAAATCCTTTTGAAACCCGAGAAGGAGGTGGAAATCTCAGTGCAGAGGAGCAGACTGTTCAGAACGGCTTGCACAGCCAAGGATAGAAAATGCAAAGTCATAATTGACAGTGGGAGCACTGACAATCTCGTTTCAACCGAGATGGTGGAGAAGTTGGAGCTGAAGACAACTAAGCACCCGAGCCCGTATAAAGTCTCATGGTTACAGAAAGGACACCGGGTAAGTGTCACTAAACAATGCTTAGTTAAATTTAAAATTGGGAATTATCATGATGAGATTTTGTGCGATGTTATTCCCATGGACGTGTGTCATATACTGTTGGGGAGACCATGGCAGTATGATAGAAATGTTGTTCATGATGGGAGGATGAACACATACACCTTGGAGAAGGATGGGAGAATTCATAAACTGCTACCGGTAAAAGATAAGGAAGTGAAACTAGAGGGTAGTAGCACGATTCTTCTCATGAGTGGGAAAGAGATTCTCACAGAGCTGGAGAAGAATGAAGATCCACAATTCTTTGTTGTCAGGAAGCCGAGAATTGTCCTGACAAACACAAGAGTGGACGACTTGCCAGAGGAGATTCAGCAACCACTGGGAGAGTTTGCTGATATCATCGTGGATGAACTACCTCGTTCATTTCCACCGATGCGGAGTGTGAGTCACCATATTGACCTCATTTCCGACGCAAGTTTGTCGAATAAGGCAGCATACAGGTTGACGCCTCAGGAGAACGAGGAAGTCAAAAGGCAGGTGCAAGGCTTGCTGGACAAAGGACTGGTGAGGGAGAGTCTAAGTCCATGTGTTGTTCCGACAGTACTAAGCCCGAAAAAGGATGGAGGCTGGAGGATGTGTACAGACTCCAGGGCGATTAACAAAATCACCATCAGGTATAGATTTCCACTGCCTAGAATGGACGACTTGATGGATTGCCTGAGCGGGGCAAATTATTTTTCAAAGATTGATCTCAAG
>SNQJ01S0017024.1:83780-97819 GCA_010110895.2 Picea sitchensis
ACCTGTGGCTTGAGAAACCGCGACTCAGGGGCATCTAAGCCGTCAAAATCACCCGGGGATCGCACCCGGCCTGAGCCACACCAACCCTTAACATGGTTGGATTTTTTGTCTTTAACATCACGGAGTGGCTTAACAACACACTCCGTCACCGACTGCCCTACACCTCGGGGACTATATTATTGAAAATTTAAATTATATATTAGTATATAATATTTAGATAATATATGATTTAGTAGTTTCTTTTAAACAAAGGGATCTCAAACACTAATTTGGTGTTTGATTTTAGTGCGACTTTTGGATTATTATTATGATTATTAATTATTTAACTTTGTATTATATTTTTACCTTTTAAATGTTATAGTTTTAATTTCAAAAAATTTATTCATGGTAATTAAATTATGCATGTAAAAACAAGAACAATATCATTTAAAAGAAAACTCAATTTATTAATTTTTTGAATAAATTGGGGCTATATATCTTCATTACTATTTTATATTCTCTATTTACATTTTTTTTCCTTTTAAAAGAAAAAAAAACATGAAAAAGCTAAGCGATGCTTCTTCACATGTGTGATTAACATTTCTTGTAATTTTTTTTGTGTAACTTAGTGCACGAATTTGAATCATACACTTATTGACATGAAAATAGCCAAATGGTCCACAAAATTGCTGACAATTAGTTGATCGCCAAGAGGAAACATTAGACTTACTTTCTCATGGAGCCTGGACACAACAACCAATAATCAAGCTGAGTGAGAAAAATAATCACAAAAATTCACAAGGAACTCGAAGCCTTTCACACTCCGGTCCCTCACCATGTTCATCGTCACAATAATGTCAATGCGGATTTTCAAGCCAATTAGGCTATCTAGACGAAATGGGAATTCTTTGTATATATAGACAAGCCTCACTACAACATATCCCTTGAATCTGCTCATGGTTCCCCCCGATCCACATGAAGGTTCCATACGTGACTTCTTTTGGCCTTGTCCCATAGCTGCCTCTATGTGAACACTGAGTTTGGCTTTGTCGCGTGGCTTCTCCCTTTCTAACACGTTGTATTCTTGGGTGCTATGCAGGAGTTCATCTTGTTCTATCGCTACCTCGCCCGGCATCCCTATATATTTCATTTCGAGATCATATTAAAAAGTTCCTTGGAACTATAATTTTTTTTTTATATACGAACATATTAGAATGCCTTGAAGACGGAGTCTTTGAGACTTCATATACTTTGAGAACCTCTAGTAGAAATTTAGGACTTCAAATTCATTTGTTTACCTACGAGGAGACAAATCAGTGAGCGATGATATGTCTTAAGGAAGTTTTTAAATTTTAATAAGGAAAATGGAAAGTAGTAAAAAAGAAAATGGAGAAAGGAGAGTTCTATTCAATCCCGTAGGAACAAGTAGCAACATATACTTGGGGACTATGGTTAACATCAAACAATGTTACAAAGGCTTACACTTTTATGAGAGGATTATTTATGGCTAAAGAGCTTGAGGTCATTTCATTAATTATTTTGGTGGATTTCATGTTTGTAATCAAAGTGGCATTGGGGAAGTCATCACGGGTGGATGGTAAATTGGGCAAAGTAATAGTTTAAAAAATCAAGGAAGAAAAAACAATTGAAAATATCGCGTTTTATCGTGTAAAATGAAAGATTAAAGAAGCGGTGGATAAATAGGCTAAAAAATCCATTGAAATTTCAATTGGAGAACTAGAAAAGGATGGGAGTAGAATTTTATGTAACATCTTCTGGTCATTTGAATTATATGGTTGTCATTATATTAATTACCCACATGGCTTTAAATCAAGAAAATCAAGTAATCCACCTAAAAATTTTGGGACAAGAGAAGCAAGGATGGCCACAATCTTGTATTGCATGTGAACCATCACTCAACCTTGGGTTATTGAATGTTGTAGCATGGAAAGGAGCAAACACAATGGGATATTGAAACATGGAGGAATTGGGATCAAAGACCAGCTTGGTCGATACCGATGGGAATCTGGATACCAGGTGAGTTATGTGCCAAGCTTTGGGATATCTGTTTGGAATTTAGCTTATTTGAATTTTTTTAGGAGAAGGGTGGTATTTAAATTCTGATTCTGGTACTAGTCCCATGGCTGTAGTGAATATTTATGTAGATTCTTCAAGACTCTCCCACATATCTTCCTCTAGGTCATCATCTTGGAAGATTTCTTTCTAAAATTTGTTTCCTGTCAATATTTTAGTGTTGGTTATGTTTTGAAGTATTTCTTAGAAGAATTTGGTCATCCATGTTTCATTCCACCCTTAGAAATGCTTATATAGAGGATTTGTGGAGTAGAATGTGTGTTGGGAAAATAATTTAACCATAGAGGAGAATAAATTTGAGAGTAGTGGTGGTGTGTAAATACACCATTTCGTTGAAGCACAAGAACGCTCTTATATGAGAGTGCAATCAGATCTCCCAATGATGATAGATTGATCACACATATCATCTATAAATAGGTTCTGATCATGGAACAAACCGACAATCTTGGGATGGAGTTGATTGCACCTATCCATAAAATGTGGATTTGGGATCTGAAGTGCACACAGTCGACCAAGATTTTAGTTGGTCATTGACCCACTTAATAGACAAGGAGAGATTTGCAATGGAACTACATGTTTCAACACCCCTCCATAAACTCATTGTTGGCCCTCGACCAAGTTTGGAGAGAACATTGGTTGTGTTTGACTATTTTTGGGACTTCGAAAGGCTGGTCGAAGACGGAGCGCCCAGGCGAAGTGGATATCACAGGATCTCGCCCATTTTGTGGGCTTTTTGAGATTTTAGGGTTTATGTAATAGGTATGGGATGTCGGCCCATGGGTTTACCCATGTCTAGGCCCTTTTTGTAATGTATAAATAAGTAGCTAAGTGATATAAGTAAAGTAGTAATTAGCTTAGTGCAAGAGGTCATGGGCTTAGTGCATGACTAGAGTATGTTAATACTTGCAGAGCTAAGTGCAAGTGATTGTAAGAGGCTTTGTGCATGGACTGTGTGAGGCTTTGTGCCGTGACTTGATTTTGAGGAAGGTGGATCTAGTGCATTGTGCACAGATCACCTGTCCAGTGCGGAGTGAGCTCTGTGGCTCTGTGCCTATAAGAAGATTGAAGGAGACTAATAAAGAAGAAGAAGAGTTGGTGGACGTAGCCCCACACTAGGGTGAACCACGTATATCTTGTGTTGATGTGCTTTGTGCGATGTTGTTGATGTTGTTTATTGTTTATTTGTTAGTATATTGATATTTATGTATGTTAGATAGATGTATGGATGCTTAGTGCTATATTGATGATATGTGAATGCTAGATCTAATCCGAGGCTATGTGTTGAGTGATGAAAAGTACTTGATCTTGGTAGCTACTGCATTGTTCTGTATCTAGGGTTTAATCTACGATGTGAATGGATTTATGAACTAATGCATGTTATTGGATAAGTGTTATGTAAGGGTTGTAATCACAGATCCGTGTCCTAGATAGGTTGTAGACACTTGAGTTCTACAACCTCCCTGCCTCTACCTCGAGTGAGAATTCATATGCTTTGCAGGTGTTGCTGAAAGGGTCGGTAGTTAGGGTTTTTTTGATGCAACGTTGAAGCTTTGAACCCTGGGTCTGCCCCTGTGCCAACAAATGGTTTCGTTGCTGGGATGAAAGTAAGGAGGAGTTGCAGTCTTACTACAAGTTGACTGATGAAGATATGGAGGAGATAACCAAGGAATAGCTAGCCAAATTCCTCATACCGGTCAAAGACACAGAACTCTTCAACCCTAATATCATCAGAAGCCCATTAGTCACCCGGGTCAAACATGATGGACAAAGAAGTGCAAAGAAAAAGAAGAAGAAGGACGAAGTCCAAGACATAGAAAGTGAGGAGAAGGAAAATGCATTAGAGGATATTGTGCCTGACTCACCCACAGGAGGAGGAGGAGACGAAGTGAACCAAGAAGAGGGAGGGGATGAATAAGACAAGAAGGACAAAGGCGAAGTGACACCGCTAAAGGATCCCCTCACCACAACAAAATCATCGGAAAAGAGGAAGGTTTCCCAAGAGAAAGCTTCAGCTATAAAGAAGGCTCATGCCAACAAGCCTCAGTCAAAGAATGTTCTCACAGTGGATGACATCGAGCTCATCATCGCAACCGTCGAGGATGATTCATAAGACATCTTGCACTGACATGGAGCAAAAGAGGAGTCGATGTACGGCATAATAGAGAAAGAGCTTAGAGACATCCAACACACTATCCACTCGATCCACACAGTGCCTACTACGCCATCCTCATAAGAGAATATAGAATTGGGGGAGGAGCCCACCCAGTTGCGAAGGTTAGCAGATACGACAGAGGCTCACCTTCGTCTATCCCAACAAGAAAAGGAGTAGGCCACATAGGCCTTAAAGCAATAAAAGGAGGAGGTCCTAGAGAATCTTCAAGTTGCATAGAAGGAGAAAAGTGAAATTTAGGTAGAGCTCGAGAAGAACAATGCAAAGATACAGGTATAAAAAGACGAACTACTCACAGAGAAGATTGCAGTCAAAGAGGTTGTAACTAAAGAACTTCTCTCTGTGCCAGCCTTGGCACAAGAGGAACCCAAGTCAACAGAGATGCAAGTGGGGAAGCTCGTTGAAGCCATTCAACAGCTTCAGGAAAGAGTAGCAGAGTTAGAACTTCAAGCAGTGTCGACCACTCTGTAAGAAGTGTGGGATCAGAGGGAAGAAACTGCCAGAAGCACAGAAGAAAGAATTAGGGCGTTTGCTTCAGAATGTAAGAAACTAAGTGACCGAAGTGCTTAACCTATGAGTTCCTTGTAGAAGATATGAGAGATTGGAAGCACAACTCTAGGAGGCGAAGTAGCAGATGTCTATAGTGAAAGCACAACTGAAGCTACTTACTGCAGTTGAGAAAATGAAGAGGTCGCAGGAGAAACACATAGTCCAGTAGCAGGTCGCGACCATCTAGAGAAGAGTTACGGAAGTGACACAGAGACTCCAGTCGATGCAGGACGAAGCCTGCACACTTTTTTAATAGATCAAGGGACAAGGCTCACAGTTGGAACATGTGGTCGCAATAGTAGAACAACACCTAGAAGGGCCTGTCACTGAGCAAGTAATTCAGGAGTTCTCCGAGCAGGAGGCTCTAGAAAATCAACAAGTTGAGGCAGATCGAGTTAAGCTCGAGGCCTTCAAAGCAGAGTTGCCCAGATCGGAGTGAGTTGGGACAAGTCACAAGTGTGTGTTGCGGGCCTATTGGCCCTTGACTAAGTTTTGAGAGAACATTGGTCTTGTCTGACTATTTTTGTGACTTCGATAGGATGGTCGAAGAAGGAGAGCCCAGGCAAAGCAGAGATCACGGGATCTCGCCCATTTTGTAGGATTTTTGGGATTTTAAGGTTTATGTAACCAATATGGGATGTCGGCCCATGGGTTTACCCATGTCTAGGCCATTTTTTGTAGTGTATAAATAATTAGCCAGGCGATGTAAGTAAAGTATTAATTAGCTTAGTGAAAGAGGTCATGGGCTTACTACACGACTAGAGTATTTTAATACTTACAGAGCTAAGTGCAAGTGATTGTAAGAGGCTTTGTGCACATATTGTGTAAGGCTTTTTGCCGTGACCTGATTTTGAGGAAGGTGGATCTAGTGCATTGTGCTCATATCACCTATCTAGTGTAGAGTGAGCTCTGTGGCCCTGTGCCTATAAGAAGATTGAAGGAGACTAATAAATAAGAAGAAGAATTGGTGGACGTAGCCCCACACTGGGGTGAACCACGTATATCTTATGTTGATGTGATTTGTGCGATGTTGTTGATGTTGTTTATTGTTTATCTGTTAGTATATTGATCTTTATATATGTTAGATAGATGTATGGATGCTTAGTTCTATATTGATGATAAGTGAATGCTAGATCTGATCACAGGTTATGTGCTGAGTGATGAAAAGTACTTGATCTTGGTAGCTATTCTGTTGTTTTGTATCTAGGGTTTAATCTACAATGTGAATGGATTTATGAACTAATCTGTGTTATTGGCTAAGTGCTATGTAAGTGTTGTAATCACAGATCCATGTCCCAGCAAGGTTGTAGACACCTGATTCCTACAACCCCCCCTACCTCTACCTCGGGTGAGACTTCATATGCTTTGTAGGTGTTTCTGAAAGGGTCATTAGTTAGGGTTTTATTGGTGCACTGTTGAAGTGTTGAACCCTGGGTCTACCCCTGTGCAAACACTCATCTTGGAGGAAAAAAATACACATCATTCCCCATGGAATTTGTTTTGATTGAAAAAGCTAAGATGTAACAACAACACTCCTAAGGAAGTTTGATCACTGTCAATGCTATTCAAGGAGAAAATGTAGTCATCCTTTTCAAACTCATCGCATATGTTATGACCTTGAGCTATGATTCCATATGTTATGACCCAAGGGGGGCATATATATGGCTAAATGTATATGATATGACCCTGAGGGGGGAAATATATGGGCCTAAATGTACATGTAATGTGTAAATAAATATGTAATAGGGTCATCCTAGTGATAAAGGGGCCTCGTGTGCAATCATGAATAGCTATATATAAGAGATCATGTATTCATTATTGAGATGTGAATTGTGAAGTATGAAAGATATTTGGTTATTTGGAGGGGGTTTCCCTATTCTTTAAGGATTTATTGTGTAACTTATCTATATTGGAGTTGTTATCCACGTTGAAATTCTGTACATGGTGTGTACTTCTATTATCTTATAATATTTTGAGTATTTGGATCATAACATTTGGTATCAGAGGTCAAGGTCTTGGGGTTTCACTGCTACATCTGAGACACCTTGGAATTTCCACTATAAATTGTTTTCTATGGTGTTTTAGAAGGAACCCCTTGGAGGATATTTATCATATGGAGCAAGGTACGCGGGGTTCAAATTTCATCTCCCGAGACCTTATAATTTTAGAGATATAGCCATTGTAAGATAGGGTTCTGGAATCATCCTGAATTTAGTCATCGTGGAAGTTTCGCTATAACCTTGTTTATATAACACCAAATAACCTAAAATGTGGAGCCTATTCATATAAAATATCAAGCTATATGTGATAAAAATTTCATCTTCTGGGTCATCCTAATTTTATAGATAAACCATGTGTAATATAGGGTATCTGACTAGTCCTATTGACTAGTCACAAACATGTGTTTTGGGTAAACCAACCATAAATTCTTCATAGAGCATCCAAATTGAGTGAAATTAGTTTCATTGAACATTGGACAGGCCATAATATTTATGGTACAACTTTGAGAATTCTATATCAATTATTGTGCACGGGGCACTCTGTACAAGTTCTCTCTACCAGAAAGTCCAAAAATCAGCAAGGTGTGGGGAAGTTATCATAACTTCCACTTGGAACATCCAATTTTGGTCATACCTATGGCATTGCAGAGAATAAATTTCATAGTACTATAGATATCAATTTCATACTAATAAGGGAAAAAATTTCAGAGATACATCATAAGTAAGGTAGGCTAGGAGGACAAACTCCAAATCAGGGTTTTAAAGGTATGTTCACTTAAAACTATCATAATTTTTTATTGGAATGTCTGATTGAGCTGATTCAAAATCCATTGGAAAGATAACACATATAATAGAATATTGGAACAAGTATTACAAATATTTGAGATCTTTGTCCTTAATATATTGAGGTTGTGATTTAAGGTTTCGGATTATACCTCAATTAAGAATCAATGGAAATACCTAAATTTTCAGGAGATGAAGATAAAGATGAAATCAATCCTATGGAATGGTTGAGGTTGGTAAAATAATATAATATGACTCCTACGAAGGCAAGAGATTGTTTTTTTTATGAAGCTTGGAAGTGTTGGATGAGTGTTGATCAAAATACTAGATGGCACTGCACATGAGAATAATTTGAAAAACTCTTCTCAGATAAATGGATTAGGGATACAAAAATGGAGGAAATGTATATAATTCAAGATTAATTAAAAGAAGAAAAGGAAGAGATTAAGAATAAGGGTGAGGAGCTATTTAATAATGAATCACTCATTAAGGAGGTTAACAACCTAAAGTAAGGAAAGATTAGCAAAGGCAAGTGGGAGAAAGATGAATCAAGAGAAGATTTTAAAAAGAAAGATGAAGAGATATGTAGATTATGTAGCCATAATAAAAGAATATTGGATGAGATTAAGAGATTGAAAGAAGAAAATAAGAATTGTCAAAATAAAGAAGAAAGAAGAATCTTGGATGAAGGATCTACCAAAAGACTGCAAGAGGAAATTTGCAAGAAGGTTGAGGAATCCTTAAATACAGATGAGGTAAAGTCAGAAATGCAAGACAAAATTGAAGAAGGATGTTAGAATTTGTTAGATGAGATCACATTGAAAATTCAAAAGGAGAAAGAAGACAATATTCAAGAAGGTCAACAGAAGATACATGAAGAATTTGAACTTCATCTAGAGGATATACATTCCAAATATGATGGTATTATTTCGAAGGTTAGTGTAATCAAAGACAAGAAAAGATGATCGAGGATTCCATTGTCGATGAAAAGAAGATAGATGAAATGCATGTGCAGACTGAAGGAAGACCATCAAATGTGAAACCGTATCGACACCCTCATTACTAACAAACATTTCAAGGAAAACAAGAAGGACGATATCAACATTATGAAGGAATAATATGGAATACTTGTCAGTATTCATGGAACAAGGGATCAACA
This sequence comes from Picea sitchensis, assembly GCA_010110895.2. NCBI lineage: Eukaryota > Viridiplantae > Streptophyta > Pinopsida > Pinales > Pinaceae > Picea > Picea sitchensis. The sequence goes on from SNQJ01S0017024.1 coordinate 92,515, forward strand.
AACTACTCTTCAACAAGTTATTATCAGAGACCAACAACCACTAAAAATTGGAAAAGCTTCAATAAAAATACATGGAAACAAATGAAAGAAAAATATTCAACAAATAGACAGCAAGGATTAAGACCGAAAATAATTGATTTTGGATGGATAGATCATCAACAATGGAATTAAGAAAGAAGGAACCTAAAAAAATCATATTACTTAGTTTTGTCACATGTAAAGTCTTTAAATGCAAAGCTTTGAGGACACAGTTTTTTGAAGAAGGGTACTATGTTATGACCCAAGGGGGGAATATATATGGCTAAATTTATATGATATGACCCCAAGGGGGGCATATATGGGCCTAAATGTACATGTAATGTGTAAATACATATGTAAGAGGGTCGCCTTAGTGATAAAGGGACCTCATGTGCAAGTGTGAATAACTATATATAAGAGATCGTATATTCATTATTAAGATGTGAATTGTGAAGTATGAAAGGTATTTGGTTATTTGGAGGGGGTTACCCTATTCTTTAAGGAGTTATTGTGTAATTTATCTATATTGGAGTTGTGCTCCATGTTGACATTCTGTACATAGTGTGTACTTCTGTTATTTTATGATATTTTGAGGATTGGTCCATAACATAAAATATGCTATCCAAATACAATCCTAGTGAGTAAGTTAACTAGATAACAAGACAACATAAACAATCAATCAATCAACTAGACAATACACACCAATATAATCAGTCTATGTCAATCCAATATTCTATGTCAAACTAGACATTATCTATATCCAAACAACCTATGTATCATGTACTATATCCAAACAATCTATGTATCATGTACAATAAGCGTAAGTACAACTCTCAACAATAGGAATAAATTAGTTTTTTTTTCTTCGAACCCGAAATCGATCAACTAAATTCGTGGTAATGCTAACCGTAAGTGTGACTGCACTAGTCTATTTATATTATTTATAAATTTGAACTGGTTAAACTCATATTTACAAATGAATGCGATAAGAAATATCCATCCATGCATAAGAATAACCTCATGACTACATTGGTGATCACAAAAGTGAGGCGATTTTTTTTACAATATATAAATTATTTAAAAAAATGTCATGCGCATTTTGAGTATTAGTACAAGATCTTTGGAAGATACTAATTGACTTGCTGCTTTTACAAAATAAAAAAAATGAGATTGAGAAGGAGACGTATAGCAAGCGGGAAGAAGACGAGGATGAATTAACCAGTAAGCAAAAAAGGTTTAAGAAAGACTCCCTTGTTTGTGGGACAAGGGACCCCCCTCCGCCCAACGATTTGACTGGTAAACTCTACGAAGGTATACATACCCTACCCCCTGGATTTGAACCTATAACCTCTTAAGAGGAAACACATATTCTTAACCATCAAGCCATGTTCTTAACCATTCAAATACGTTGAAAAGAAATAAATTCAAAATGATGTAAGAAATTCAACATACCAAGAATCTAATGATATGATGTTAAGCTCCCTAATTAAATATTTGAACACTCTTACGACTAAACGACAAATATCTAAACGCTCTTACGACTAAACGATAATACAGTGGAATAGTAAGATAGAATCAAACAAAACCTCTTAGATTCTCAACAAGAAATCAAGACATTCAATAGTACAGCTAAAATAATATGACGAAAACCAGAATAGACTTTGGATCGCCATGAGAATCTATGCCCGTCCATTATTATTATCATTTTCAACAGATTCTCAACGTTTTATTATTTTGTTTATTCTTTCTTAATAAAATAATTGGGTAATCTCTTGATGTGTTCAAAAACGTTATTTATTTATTTATGGTTTTTAAATATTTGTTTTTAACAATCCATTCAATGTTATATACATTCAATTTAGGCTCGTACAACTATATTATAAAAGTCATTAGTTTGAAAAGGTAAAAAATTAGGTTTATCGGTGTATATCACTTTTATGATATGGTTATATATATCCAATTGTTCTTATCCTTTCTTTATAAATCTTTTGATCTAAAAACAAGATGTAGCATATTAGCCTTGAAAATTAGCTAAAGAAATAAGATTATCACGAGGCATGATGCTTTTTTAGAACATAGATATGATATGTTCTGAATGTCAATATTACATTGTATTATTTCTAATTTTTATCATTATTTGTTAGCGTTGCTACAACTGATATCTAAATGTCAATTGGGATAAAATTTATTTCTACTCTATCAGTTGAGGGCTTTTTAAAACTATGACTCTTTCAAATTTGAAGCTCAACGAACCTTTCTCACCCTTCCAAACAATTGTAGCATCCCATCCATCTGCTGGGCTATGCCATGTACAATTTTTGAACTATATACAAAATTAAAATATACAGAAACTCTACAGATTCATACAACATAATGATAAAATACACATGCAACACACACACGATAAAATACACATGCCACACACACACAGGAAAAACCCATAAAAATAAACGCATAAATAAGAATGCATCATGTAATTTCACACTCAATTGACACTTGTCTTTGATAAAAAATACGATGAACTGCGTGCAAACCTTCCACATTCCTCCCAACCTTAGACCATGTTGTTCAAAACTCTCAGTAGTGGGTCCCCCCAAGATGGGACTATACTCCACCAGAGTAAAGGAATTCTTAACTAGGATGATGTATCTCACATAACAAGAAAAACTCTCTCACAGGTGCCAACTCAAACTGACAACCTACAGTCTCTCATTCCCCACATGCATGTCCCACCCCAGGAAATGTGCCCCTTCTCCGCTCAAAATTCTTTCGACTGCCCCATTTCCTTTCCGGGGCTTCAACAACAGGCCAGACAGGAAGTCTTAGAGCTATGTAGTTGCAGTTTGGAACCTTCGGGAAAATAATTCGCAAAAATTCTCTCACCCAAAAAGAATTTCTCATGGGCCTCACAACCTGCCTCTTCAATATCCCACAGGCCTGACAACCCGTATCTTCAATCCAACTCTTAAGTTAACCAAGTACATGTACATGTACAATACTGGTTCAAGTAAGGTACATGTAGACTACTCATGATAGAGAGGTAGTGAGGACAACTTAAATCCGTGAGGGAATAAAAAAATGAAGAAATTATGAAATCCCCCCAAATATGCACTAAGTCCAAACTCTTTTTATGCATGTGCCCAACTTGACACTTGTCAGGTTGAGAGCTACTTTGGCCCAATTGTCCCCATCCTTAGAACTTAGGATAAAATTAATTATCCATACTTTATATTTTAAGGAATATTAGTATAATATTCCATTTTGGCTTAAGCTCCCTAGCTTATCCCCTTATCCTTAAATTTTAGTCCCCTTTCCCTAACTAGTGAAGTTTAGTCCCACATACTCTTTTACATGGTTTGTATACATGCAGTGATGTGTTTTTCATTAATATTTGCATGGGAATACATTTACATTTACATCACAGATTTACTTGTTCTTTCTGCATTTTGTCTCACCAGCCTAAGTACAATTGTATTTACATTTACAGTTGGGGTTTGGCCTAGGGGTTCTACCCAAGCTCTGCATTAACTTTATGTTGAAGTCCTCATATTGTTCCTTGAATTTCATAAACCTCTTATTCTCATCTTTATAAATTTGGACATCCGTTTGCAAGCTTTTAGTGGTCTCTACCAAGTTCATACTTTCTTCCTTTCCTTCTCCATGCCCATTTGAGTTTGTACCTTCATTACCCATATTGACATACATCCCTTTGATCTCATCTTTCTGGATGGAAGCCCCGTCTATATCTTCCATGATTCTGAACTTTGTGTTAATCGTGTTATGATCTAATTGTTGTTAACTCTGCAAAATGTGCAGCCAACAAAACTTGTTAGGCTAATTGATTTAACAATTTCATGAAATTATGTACAATTCTAGTTCAATAATTTATCATAATTTCATCTTCTGATTTCCTAAAAAATTGACTACCCAGATCAACTTTCTGGGTGAATTTTTATATTCCATTTTCCAATATGTTTCCATTGCATGCTTCCATGGTCAATTTTGAGTCTTGACCAAAAAGTTATGGTTATTTGAAAATTGTCTTTTATGTGAGGGAAATCCTTATACAAGTGATCTTCAGAGCCGAATTAGCTCTTTGACCCTTACTAGATCATCTCTTAAGATTCATAGGCCCCTTTGATTTCCCTCAAATGTAGGTCCGTACAAATAAGAATCCCGCGGGATCCTTCTCTAAGCCCCTTTCTATCTTAAAATCAATTTTTGGGCATTGGCCCCTTTACTTCAAGACAAATCTTATGTGACTGCTGGGTAGAACCGGGCACTTACCTAAATGGTGCTTATGATCCAGATTATTTTCGGCACGAAATGAGAGCGGAGATATAACACATAAATATTCAGAGATATTGCAAGAGAGACAACAATATAACAGAGATATAGCGGAAATATAACAAGAGTCACAGATATACAGTAATACACAATTTCTATTAATGAAATAAATGTACAGAGACTATAAAATACATAGTGAAAAACTCGCTAGAATGGTGGTAGCTTATCTCTGAGAAGAGATGTGACGGCTACTCGCATCCATGAGAATATGATTACAATGAGGCTCTGAAGGCCTTTTTTACAATAAACGGGAATGCCAAAAGTCCTAGACATCCAAAAACCTAACCCTAGGAGATGAAGCACCAAAGGTCATGTGGGCCCCATTTGGGTAAGTTGGTGCATCAACTTCCCGGGGTCGTAACTTTTGCATACGATCTCCGTTTTAGGCATATGATAGCTCGTTGGAAAGATCTATCCAAGAACTACAACGCTCAAGATAGAATATCATCGTAGATGCAATTTTGAGAGAGCAACATACCCAAAAAAACATCATTTAGGGCCTCAAAATGGCCCCGGAATTTCAGGACCCGAAAAAATTGCTAAAAATAGTAAATTACCATAAATGCTAGAAAACTATTTTGAGCCAGATGGAAAGGTGGGCGGCCACCGATACCCATCTGGATCATTCCTCCCCCCTTAAGAATCAATGGTCTCCATTGCATTGAGTTCCCGGGGGAGAGGGGAAAGCGATTGCTGAATCTAAATCTTGGTGATCTACTTGCCTTGTTGGAACTGTCGCACTGCTTGGTTTGTTGAAGGTCCTCACGAACCTGTCGCTGGAAGGGTTGGACCTTTTTAACCAGTCTGGCTACATGAGATGACTATGTGCAGAATGAATCTTTGTGCTTTGCTACAACCTTGTCGACCTGCTTCTAGTGGATAGAAGGTGCTTGGGCTGAGGCTGTAGTGGTTGCAGTATCTGTTTGTTCCCCTTTTGAAC
>SNQJ01S0017025.1:0-25974 GCA_010110895.2 Picea sitchensis
GTGGTTTTATCCCATTTGGGTTTCCACATAAATATTGGTGTACTGTGTATTTGATGTGATGTTGATTATGATTATATGCTCATGATATATTGAATGTAATCATAGATGATACATTGATGATAAACTGCTGAACATTGTTGATAAAGTTGATGTTTATATATTGTGGTTAAAAGTGGTATAAAGTGCTCATACTGATTCACCCCCCCTCTCAGTATTCCAACAACCCTAACACCCTTCACTACCATCTCCAAAAAACCATCACTTGACATGAATTAAGTGTACACAGATTTCATCTAGTAGTAAACAAATGAATGCAACAAATAATATTATACTTGACTTGCTGATTGCTGAAGCTTCATCGAAATATTAATGTCCTTCTTAAATGCTTTGATACCATCAAGAACATTTAATCATTCTTAAAAACATAACTCAAATGAAAATAACTTCATGAAACAATATTAAGAATATGGCTACAACACCCCTCCTTCCGTTTTTTCCCTCTAATTTATTTTTTAAAGAGTATGGAGGAGATGTTATTCCATTGGTAAGTTACTCTTTTGGGTGTATAAAGAGTATGTGGAGGGCGTATAAATAGTATGTTGGAGAAGTTTTTCCGTTGGTAATCACTTTAGTAACTTACTAGAAGAAAAATATTTGATGAAACAAAATCATAATGAAATTTCAAAGCTCTTTGTTTGAGTAAAACCAATGCCACTGCTTTGAATGCTTTGATGTGTCTTTGGGTGATGACAATGTATAACTTGATTCCCATGACACATGCGAGTTGTGGTTCCACCCATTTGACTTGCCTAGAGATAGCAAGTGTTGAGGGGATCTTCCGATCTGATTTTCACAAGGACACATCCATTGGATTCCTCGCACACTCTTAAAAAACACATATATTTTAGCTCATATAAAAAGGACAATAATACATTGAACAAATATTATTTATTGTTATAATTCCCAACAACCTTGTGAGTAAAATTAAAAATACATTAATTTTATGGGAATTTTCACATATTATTATCCATCTTGACGTAATATTATTGGTTATAAACTTGTAATAGAGTTATCTCTTCCATAATCAAATTTGTGGTTTGTTTTGATTCATTCATTTAGTATATAATTTATCGTTTATATGGTTAAGTTGGAGGTGATAAGTTTGAAAACAAAAAACCCTATTTGTATATGTAATGTAATGCGAAATATGGATTGGAAAATGAAAAATTATTATTATTATATATGCAACATAAATACATTACAACTCATAAATTAAGCATTTGACAATCAAAGCCACAAAACATTTAACACACCCATATTATTGATCTTTGTATTGAAACTATGTGTGAAATGTAAGATATCATTGAGTTATGCTCTTTAGTTGACTTCAACATAAACCATTTTCATAAAGAGTGTGCATAAACCATTTTCATAAAGAGTGTGCTCATGACAAGGATACATCATGATGGTGTGAATTGGCATCCAATCCTCTAAACTCATACTTGAATCCTTATTCAATTTTATAATGTCAAATAACAAGAATTGTTAGGGTTTTCAAAATTACTCACATTATTTTTCTGTGTTGTACCAAATTACTTAATATCTTATATTCTAAATCTGCATAAAGATAAAATGCTTCTATGACTTTCAAAGTTCTATTATTGTGTAATGGAAATAAAAACAATATAGTATATAGTTATCATAAAGATAGATTTATCTTAACTTTCTATGTATCAAGTGTAGAGAAAAATCAAATTTTAAAATTGCAAATATTTTTTAAGAAGAAAAATTTGATAAATGTTTAAACCTCACAATTTTGATACTTAATAAATTCATAATTAAGATATATTTACACTGATTTAAGTATCTCCAAATGTTGCACCTTTTCTAATGATGTTTATCTGAAAATTATTATTGTATGGAACATGCTCCTATTTGAACATTAACCTTCATTGAAACATTAAACACTTTGTAATTGGCAAACCCAACCTTGGGATAAGATCATGTAGTTATTAGTAGGCCATTCCTGTTTGATTGAAGGCACATCAATGACACCGATATTTGTAATAAAACACAACACATAAAAACACCCAGCCTCCAACTAATATGATGAGACTCCATTTTCATTTTTATGAGAAAAAGGCATGCTGTCTCAGGTTGAGGAGATGACAACTTGCTTACTGTGTCCCAAATTGCTTCAAACACCTTAACCCTTGGTTCCTTGGTCACCCTTATTATGACTTTGGTCCCATAATTTGGCCTGATAAAAATGATGTCACATTATCACCCTCAATGATATCCATCTTATATAGGATCCCCTCTGCTTGGTCGCGGTGGCTTGGTTAACTGAACATGTTGCTTCACATCTCATGCAAAGGATGTATGGACTTGTGGTATTTTCTATGAAGTGTTTGCATATTAAATCATTGTCGAAAAAACTACACCTTGAGCATCTTGTTACGGAGATTGGCCTTGACCTTACATGGTATGTTTAGGCTTGACTTGCATCCCAAGGAGGATACAACTTTTATTTTAGTATTTGTTTCTATGAATTGACAACTCTAAGGAGAGTTGAGGTGTCACAAAGGCTTTTATTTGAGTTTATGTGGAATTATCCACATATGAAGAAAACACATTTTCAACTCTTTATATGGAAGAAAATTTCTAATATCACTCGACACGTAGTGCACAATGAGAAGGTCTAGTTTTGTTCAAATATAAATGGGAAGAGCACAAATGGATAGCCAATAATGAGAACACCTAATTTTCTTCAAATGGGTAGTGGGAAGAGCACATCTAATATAATGGGAAGAGCGCTTCTCATATCATTGATAGTGCACGATGAGGAGGCTTAGTTTTATTCAAATGGGTAATGGGATGATAGTTGATGGTATAATAACATAGTTGATATGGACAAAGCCAAAGACTTATGACGCCGACCATGGGTAATGAGATGATAGTTGATGGTTTAATAACATAACTAAGATGGACAGAGCCAAAGGTCTATGACTTTGACCAAATGATAATTGATAGTTTAATAACAAGCTAAGATGGACAAAGCTAAAGGCCCATGACGTGGACCAAGTGGGAAATGGAATTCAAAGGCCCATGACGTGGACCAAGTGGGAAATGGAATTCAAGATAATATTGATGGTTTAATGGTCAAAGGCTTATGATGCATAGTGAAGAATGAGGAGGCATAGTTTTAATTGTAAAATGGGTAATGGGAAATTAAATTTGAGATGGTTGTTGATGGTTTAATAACATAGTCAATATATATGGACAAGGCCAAAGGCCTATTTTTAAATTTGATTTTTCTTAGACATTGATCCAAAAGGGATCTTATTGTAATATAGTACAAATTTTATTAATTTAGAATTTTTGATGATTTATAAGTTTGGATTGTAATTTTTTTTAGTTATATATATAATAATAATAATAGTTTAATTTTGAATAAATTCTTTTTATTATAGGTTTTTTATTTTACAACAATTTTGTTTTATTTTAAATAAAATAAAGGTTTATTTACAAATCTTAGTTATATAGTTTAAATCACATTTAATTTTGTAATAAAATTTTGCGTTTTCATTATTATAAAGGTTTATATATTAATAAAATGTGTTTATTACTTGTAGATATTGATTGCACTCCTGGATCGTCAGATCAACAGTCCATAGTGGATTGCGCCCCCTCCCCCCTCGCATGGTTGACATTTAACACAAAAGGGGGGGGGACTCTACTCGAGTTAACACGCTTTTGATGTGGCGCCCATCCATGAATTGCGCCCCCCTAGGTATGTGGTTAGCCTAACCACACCCAACCCCCCTGCAATCAAGATGGGACTGTTGGCACAGGGGCAGACCTAGGGTTCAACTCTAACAATGCACCAACAAGCCCTAACTACTGGCCCTTTTGGCAACACTTGCGAAACAGATGCAATCTCACCCGAAGTAGCAATGGGGGGTTGCAGGACACAGGTGTCTACAACCAGATGAAATGAAAGTGGATTCAAAAGAAAAACACATGAAGATTTAGTTATTCCTTTACCAACTTAAGTCTACTTCGCACAACTATATCTCAGATCTAACACAATAATGCAATAAAAAAATAATAGAAGTCAAAGAACGCAACATCAATCACACATAAAAACAATATATACGTGGTTCACCCTCTCCCTAGGGCTACGCCCACAAAACTGTGTTTCTTGATATATTATATGAAAACATACAGTTCTATCTGTGCACTTAGCTTGCAGATCTCTCTCTCTCTTTCCATTCTTCTCTCCCCTCCTTGCGCACCCAGCTATAAGGTTGATCTTCGCACCCAACTGAAGATCTTAAAATACAATAGTATGCTCACAACACAATGCTTTCTCTCATGCGATCAATAATAATCACCCCCTTAACCCACAATGACGAACTTAGAACGAACCCATCCCAAGTCCTCTAGACCTTTATTTGTACATTACATGACAAATGTCTAGGTGTCTAAAACTCACTTGACCTACGTTTTCAGGGCTTCACCAACATATCTCTCCTTCTTTTGCATGCGGTGCTCCAAAGCATCCGTTGGTGGTTTTTTCTGTTTGCTGAGTTGTCCACGATCCATATTCCTTACTGATCTGTCCTCCTCGATATTCTCATTCAACGAATCATTTTCCCTCACTTAGATCCTTCTTTTCTGCTTCTTTGACCACTTCGACCCAATATCAGTCACTGTGCCTTCCGCATAGTTCATACTTCGCCTTTCTTCCCAAATCTTCTCTCTCTTCCCTAACCAAGGGAAACATGCCCCCAACACTCACATGTGACTCATCCTGAGGCATTGCAGGTCTGAACCTTCTGTTTTACTTCGACTTCAGACTGCGTGGAGTAGCCTGTGCTTTATGCTCTATCCCTCCCTTCCTTGTGTAGACTATCTTTTCTGTTTCTGGTATCCAATTTCAACTGCACCTGGTACCTAGACCCTTCTTTTTATGCTTTTACTGAGAGCTGCGAGGCAACTGGTTGTCATAGTACAATTTCAACCAGTTCCCGTTCACTAAACCTTCCTTCCATTCTCCATTCAAAGTCTTCAACTATGCAACTCCTCCTTCTATAACATAGGCAACCTCATATGGCCCAAGCCAATGTGTCCCGAACTTCCCTGGATGCTTTATGAACTTATTGTCATATACCAATACTAGATCTCCTTGCCTAAATGATTTCTTCTTGACATGCCTGTCATGGCAGGCCTTCTCTCGTTCTTTCTGTACCTGCTGATGGAATCCCTCAATGAACCTGTCTTCTTCCAGTTCTACCAACTACGCAAGCCTATTTTGAACAATGCCAGTGTCATCCATATCTGTGAATGCTGCGATTCTTAGACTATGGAACAAATATTCCATAGGTACAACTGCTTCTAGACCACAAACTAACTTAAAGGGAGTCTGCATTGTCAACTTCTTGCAAGTGGTTCGATATGTCCATAGTACTGCTGGTACTCTCAAATCCCAATCATCCCTGTTTACACTGCAAATCTTCATTAGCGCTGTCTCCAAGATCTTATTGAAAGCTTCGACTGTTCCATTTGCTTGTGGGTGGTAAGGTGTGCTCTTCTGATGGTGAACTTCAAATTCCTGAGTTAAGGCTTCAATAGTCTTATTAATAAAATGTGTACCTTGATCGCTCATCAGGGTCTTTGGGCATCCAAATTGGGTTATGATATCATCAAATATGAATCACGCAGCTGTAGTTGCACTACAGTCCTTAACTTCCCTTCCTTCTACCCATCTAGTCAAATACTCAGTCACAATGATGATGTAATAAGCTCTTGTGTGCTTTCCTATTGGGTTGATAGGTCCCACAAAATCAATGGACCATTTCTAGAATGATTGTAATGTTAATTGCAGTGCTAAAGGCATGTCATCTCTTCTGGAAGGTTCCCCAACTCTTTGGTATACATCGCAGGATCTATATTATTCATTAGCATCTTTGTGTAAAGTGGGCCACTAGAGGCCAGCTCTCAGAACCTTCTGCACTATTTCTTTTCCTGCATAATGTCCTCCTGTGATGCCCTCATGTGCTTCTGCCAAAATCAATGGTCTTTCTTCCTCCATAACACATCTCCTCAGGATCTGATCAGGTCCCATCTTATAAAGCTACCCAACTATAAGTGAAAAATCTGCAACACGAACTACCAGTTGTTTCTTCTGAATGACTGTATATTCGCAGGGTGCCATTCCTGCTGATAGGAACTGGACTATCTCAGTGAAGTGATCATCAACCTTTTTGATGGCCAACAATTGTGCATCTGGTAGTGTATCCTCCAAACTAGTAGGTTCCTCTCCATGTTCTAACCTGGACAAGTGGCCAGGTCTCTTGTTCATTCTCCTTGGCTTGACCACAATCAAAATCATATTCCTGGAATAATAGTAGCCACCTGCATATTCTTCCCCCCAACACTAGCTTGTTGACTAGGTACTGCAACACAGAGTGATCAATGAACATCTTAAAATATCCTCCCAACAAGTAGTGACGAAACTTCTATAGTGCATACACCATGGCTAAACCTTCTCTCTCAGTGGTAGTGTAATTCATCTCAGCTGTAGAGAGATTCCTGTTAGCAAAGGCTAATAGATGGTCAATATCTCTAGCTCCTGGTTGTGCTAACACAACTCCTAATGCAATAGATGAAGCATTGACATGCACATGAAATTCCTTACTCCAATATGGGAAAACCAGAATAGGTGCAGTGACCATTTTCTGTTTCAGTGTGTCGAATCTCTGCTGACATTCCTCTGACCATTGGAACTGACAATATTTCTTTAATAACTTCTCCATAGGTGCTATTATATATGCATATCCCTTGATTAACTTTCTGTAGTATCCCCTATGTCTTAGCGTAGTGCATAGCTGTCTAACCAAAGTAGGAGGAGGTAGATCAACAATGATGGCAATCTTGGAAGGATCTACCAACAACCCCTGCTTACACAAAATATAGCCTAACAACACTCCAAAGGGTGAAAAGAAGATACACTTCTTCAGGTTCAGGGAAATCTGACATTGCTTGCACTTTATATCCAACACTAGTCTTAAGCATTCAATATGATTTTGCAATAAGCTAAAAACAGTCCAATCATCAAAATATGCTTCCAAAAATTTATGTAAAAATTCCTTGAATGCTTCGACCACCACCCTAGAAAAGATGGATGGTGCATTCTTCGGTCCGAAAGGCATCACTGTGTACTTGAAAGAACCCCATTCTGTTGCAAACATGGTCTTATGGTGATCTTCCTTAGCAATCCTGATCTGGTGATAACTTGAAAATCCATCTATGAAGGAGTAAACTTCCCGTCCTCCCAAATTATCTAACACTTCATCAGTAAACGGTGTAGGGAATGGATCATGTAAGCATGTATCATTCAACTTCCTTAAATCTACATAGATTCCGATCTCTCCTGACTTCTTATCTTGGACCACCATGGGGATAATCCATTCTGATTCTTCAACAGGTTCTATGATTCCTGATCTCTGCAATTTTTGAAGAGATGCAGTCCATTCATCCTCTTCTTGTTGAACAAGGAGGTTAGGTGCCTCCTCAAAGACTTTCTATCTTACAACTTGCAGAGATTGATCTACTGTGGGGAAGTAATTTTCAAATAAAAATGTAGCTACAAAGTTCTGAGTCATATCGTACCAATCTGCAGTGGTGAGGCACAGTTCTGCTAGAAGATACCAATTAATAGGCATTGTGTCCAAAGTGTTAATGAATTTATGCACCCACTTCTCTTGAGGAATGCTGCTCCAGGCCTCCTCACAACTTTGCACATGGTCCTTCGGACATCTCTAACCTGTGTATTGAACTTCACACCCTTCGATTTGGTCTAAAAAGCACACTGTCATCAAAGTGCGACATTACACCCATTCCGTGATGTTCTTCTTGTGTGTTCCCCACCATCTCGCTGGTGTTTCTTTCAAGGCTTCATCCAGTGCCAACAGTCGCTGTTGTACTGGTACAATTTCTTCAAATTCTAACAAGAATGTTTCTAAATGATTTAAACCATCAAATGTGGGTAGATTGCTTACTTTTGTGCCAATCCAATGAACTTCCCTGGTCAATCTGGCACTTCTCCGCGCATAAAATTCATACATTTTTTTCTGCCAGTTCTCTAGTGCTTCTTCCAAATCTGATGAGCATACACTATCACTTTGCCAACTTAAGTTCCCATCTGCTGTAGGATTAAGGTAAACCTACTGTCTTGTTGTCAATTTATATATATTCTATAGCTCATATGCACAATATTCTTCTCTGATGGGTTCGGTGTATCTGTGACCTTCATCAGTATCAAGAGGCGCAATGACCCTAAGGCCATCACCTTCAAATTTCATTCTTCTTTTCTTTAAGTCAACAACAGTGGAATTTTTGAAAGCCTAATTAATTCCTAAAAGTGAAGGATAAGGACAACTATCGTAAACTATCTCAATCACCTTGAAGTTCTCAAACATCCTTACCCCGTCGATGTCTATAGGGACATGCTCCATCCTTCCAAAGGGACTTACTGCCTGTTGATTAGCCATCCTGAGCCTTATAGGGGAGTAAATCAACTTAGGTTTTCCCATCAATTCCCAGGTCTGCTTCGTCATAACATTGAATTTTGATCCCAAGTTGAGTACCACATAATCTATGTCGTAATCTCGAATCTGAACATTAAGGTGTAGTTCCTTATTTGTCCTTCTCTTTCTGGCTACTTGATGTACTACTTTATTCAGTAGAGGAGCTATCCTACCTATATCATACTGTCTGATCAAATTTTGTAGTTCTTGTACAACTCTTTCATCCTTAATCAAATTAATGCAAGTACATAAGAATTCCATAAGCTTGTTTACCTCTTTTCCTTCTCCGGGCAAAGCAGACTGATCAAATGCCAAAGGCATTCCACATTCTCTCACTTCTGGTTGTGTCTTTGATGAAGAAGCTCGATCTCTTCCAAATTCTCTTCTTTCCTCTTCAAACGTCTGCTTTTATTTCCTTGGATCAAACACTTGTGTCTTCTCTACAACTCTTCTGACCCTTGATTCTTCTGTAGTCTTCCCTGGAGTCACCCTATCTTCTCCTATAACAATGCCTCCTATAGTGATAACAATGAATCTGGGGTCCTCACCATAAGGTTCTGCTGATATTAGTTGTACTTGTTGGTTTCCTCCTCGTCTCTCCTAAAGTTTGGCTAACATCACGGGACAATCTTCAATGACATGTTAAAATGAGTTGCAGTAGTTGCAAGTGGTACAAGGGTTCTGATAGTCCCTTTCCAAATGTCTTGGTTGGGCACAGTTATAACAAATGATATGACCTCGACCTCAACCCATGCATCTTCCTCATCCTCTTCCTCTGAATCCACCGTGAGGGTCAAAGTTTCCTCTTCCTAGAGAATTAAACTGCGTAGCATTTCCCTCCTACTATACTTCGCCTTGAATCCTATATGTATCTCTTGATCTTTCGTGCAAGAGGTCATAAGCCCTACATTCCTTCTCATCATGCCCCACATATTTACAAAATCTGCAGTAAATGTTTGTAGGTGTCTGGACATATTTTTTCATGTAATAACATTCACTAGGGTGATGTCTATTTCTACATACCTCGCACCAGGTTAGATTAACTTGCTTCAAAGGGATCGGAGCTCTAGAGGACAAGTACTCATGAAATAGGGGACAATGCTCCTTATCATGGGCTTCTGATTTGCATCTGATACACCATATGTCCTCTCTTTTATCTTTTCCCTTGTATTTCTTCATATCTTCGACCTACAGAGATAAGCTAGTTAGCTGACTCAAAATTTGACTCATACCTGAGTTGGATTCTCCCATAGGGGCTGATTCTAGTTTCATGGCGATCTCCAACGCTTCATCTTGTGAAGTAACCTTCTGTTGCATAAGAGGAACTTTAATATGTGGTAAGAGGGCAACAATGAATCATTCTTTGTTCTGCTCATCTAGGATCTGAAAACTCAAATGGCCTATCAAGGTCTTAAACCTCTGATCAAACTCCCAAACATATTAATCTACTCTCTGCTTGATTTCTTTCAGTTCTGTAATGCACTGCGATTCCGATTTGGGTTTCTTGAACTCTACACTCAACACAGTCTTGATATCGTTTAACGATTTACGTTTTGCAACTCCTTTAACAAACTTCATGTACCAACTCAGTGCAAGATCTCTTAAGGTAGTACTAAACTGAGCTCTATTAACTGCTTCGTCATTGACTTACTTAATACTGCTAACCAGTGAGCTCTATTCACATGAGAACCAGTGCTGATCAGGATCTTCAGATCCATCTCCTCTAAAGATAGGTAGCCTCATCTCATCTACCATAGATCTTCCTAGGTTTCTTGACTGACTATGTACTGAACTGTTGGTAACAATTCTACGAGTGCTCTGATAACTTTGATTACTCTGGTTACTTAACACTGCTAAAACAACAGGAGGAGTAATAGTACTTACTTTGAAACTTGACGTAGTTCCTGAAGTTTCCGATTCTGCTCTACGAGGTTCTTCAGTCTTCTCTTCCTTTGCCCCAACGGATCCTGACTGTTCCTCATTCAATAACTCTTCTTCTTCTCCACTATAGAACCCTTCATCCTGTGCCAGTGGTTTGTGGCTCTGCTCAAATAGGTCTACTAGAGGAACTTATCTGAAGGTTCTCCTACTGCGTGTATTTCCAACCTCTGTGTCGCTGTCACTGTCTAAGTTCTTGAACATTAGCTCTTCAATCCGACCAATTACTGTATCTCCAAGATGTTCTTCTCATGCAATAGCATCTTGATATTCAACTTCAAAAAGTGTAAAAATTTTCCTCTTGGTCCCTTAAAGAAATACCTCTCTGCTTGGCTATATGAATCTACTCTGTCAATAGCAAACTCGGTAATGTACCCTCCAATAGTGCTATCAAACCAATGATCCATTGTTCTGGACACAACCTTATCAATTCTCTTGACCTTGATTAGCGTCGACGTCTAAACCACAGGTGGTCTAGATATGATCTCAAAATGGGTATCTGTTAATCTGGATAACCACTCGTATAGCTCCTTATGAATTCCTCCAAAGAAAATCTCATGTATATCGGTAAAGATATACCTTCCCAACCAATCCTCTGTACTTATATTAGGGTTTTTATTCTGATCTTCAGCGAAGTCCTTCTCTTGCTCTTCTATCCACTTCTGAATATCTGTATTTGATGGAAACCACCTTGACATTCCCTCAAGAAGATCCCGGTCCCGACAATAGAACCATTTGTTGGTAGAGGGGAAGACCTAGAGTTCAACTCTAACAGCGCACCAACAATCCCTAACTATTGGCCCATTCGGCAACACCTGCGGAGCAGATGCAGTCTCACCCAAAGTAGAAATAAGGGGTTGCAGGGCACATGTGTCTACAACTAGAGGAAATGCAAGTGGATTCAAAAGAACAACACACAAAGATATAGTTATTCCTTTACCAACTTAAGTCTGCTTCACACAACTATATCTCAGATCTAGCACAATAATGCAATAACAGAATAACATAAGGCAAAGAACACAACATCAATCACAGATAACAACAAGATATACATGGTTCACTCTCTCCCTAGGGCTACGTCCACAAAACTGTGTTTCTTGATATATTATATGAAAACGTACAGTTCTATCTGCGCAGTTATCTTGCAAATCTCTCTCTCTTTCCCTTCTTCTCTCCCCTCCTTATGCACCCAATTGCAAGGTTGATCTTCACACCCAGCTGAAGATCTTACAATACAACAATATTCTCACAACATAATGATTTCTCTCATGCGATCAATAATAATCACCCCCTTAACCCACAATGACGAACTCAGAAATAACCCATCCCAGGTCCTCTAGACCTTTATTTATACATTACATGACAAACGTCTAGGTGTCAAAACCCTAGATCCCAAAACCCTAGGTGTCTAAAACCGTAGGTCAACTTGATCCGCATTTTCAGGGCTTCACCAACCTGTATCTCCTTCTTTCGTGCGTGGTGCTCCAAAGCATCTGTTGGTGGATTTTTCTGCTTACTGAGTTGTCCACGATTCATATTCCTTGCTGATCTGTCCTCTTCAGTCTTCTCATTCAACGACTCATTTTCCCTCACTTCGCTTCTTCTTTTCTACTTCTTTGACCACTTCAACCCAATATCAGTCACCGTGCTTTCCGCGCAGTTCGTACTTCGCCTTTCTTCTTGAATCTTCACTTTCTTCCCTAACCAAGGGCCAACAGGGACCAACACGTGTCTAGTATCACGTCAGTCGACAAAAAAGGTAAAAAATTAAAATTATTATTTTTTAAATTAATTTTCCACCAATTATAAAATGACACATATCCATTTCGGGTGTAAAAAGGGGGGAAAGGTCAAATGTTTAATTTATTTTGAGTTTGCAAAGGATTCGATCGTCTAACTAACACTTCCTGTGAAATTTTCCATCGCGACTCCACTTAGATACTTGTACCAATCAACATCCTCCATGGGTAAACTTAATTCCTTGTTACTCTTTCGTTCCTGATTATTAAAATGTAGACATCTCAACCTACAGAAAGTAAGAAAAATATAAATCCCGTAGATGAAGATCTTGTCGACAAAGA
The DNA here is from genome assembly GCA_010110895.2 of Picea sitchensis. NCBI lineage: Eukaryota > Viridiplantae > Streptophyta > Pinopsida > Pinales > Pinaceae > Picea > Picea sitchensis. Next base: position 12,614 of record SNQJ01S0017025.1, read on the forward strand.
TAAGGATGTTTTCAATCCTGTCTTATTGTTAGATCCCTCTGTGTTATACCAATAGGAAAACCAGGGTTTTTTGGATTTGCTTGACCATTATTATGCATGGGAATCCAACCTCACCAAATTCATAGTACCCCAGGCATACCATTTCTCTGAGTTTGTAGTTTGGTGTGCTGAGAATTACGTCCCATCTGAAAGAGCTATAATATCCACAACTGGGTCTATTCTCATTGAATTGAATGATCAAACTATTAGTGAGATGATGAGATGGCCAATGAATCATGATAGCAATCCTTTAAACGAATTAGTAATAGCCAAATATTCCAGAGATTTGGAATCAAAACATAGGGTTACCTTTCTACAGTCATATCTCTGTACAAATCTTGATGTTCCGGGTGATAATGTTGTTATTCAATTAAATTTCTTTCCTGAAACTTCTTAGAAAATTATTTCTATGATTTCTATGATATTGAGGAAAAAAGATGATTTGATAGTTGATGATTTTGTCTTGGGGATTATGGTTTCAGTCTTCCTAATCACAACTAAACCCATCACTAAATTTTATTTTTCCCAGTTCATAGCAATCAAATCCACTATCAACTCTCTGAATTTGAGTCTCTTAGAAGTTTCAAAGACCATTCTTACCTGGTTCACCTTTTTCTGTTTACACAATCCTTTCATTTTATGTATCTAGGGTTAAAGGTTGAAGATGATCTTGATAACCCAACCTTGGTTATTCAATGGAATTTTGTGATTATGAAGAAACCTTTGAATGTTGATTTTTCATAGTATGTTGATTATTTTATGTCTAAAGCTTACCAAATCATACACAATCAGGTTCCTCCTATAATATTTCTCGAGTGCAAAAAGCTGTTACAGTTAATCCCTTACAAAAGAGTGGGAGACTGGTATATCTTTGAACATTATATTGAAATCAGGGTTTATGGTTGTCAACTTTCTCCCTTTTGCTTTCCTGTTTTTATGACTCCAAGAATTTTTTCTCTTGAATATGTTAGGAAAAGATTGAAATCTAATGAAATTCACTTTGTGCCAAATAAGTATAAGGTAACTTTTAAATTTAAGAAAGAGGTAAGTCCTTTTATTGTCAATACTATATAAACACTACAAGTGACAACAAAGATGCTTTCAACTCTGGGATTACAATAGGGAGAACCATGGAATTATGACCCTCTTGGCATAATTTCATCAAAAATAATTTCACATTGGTAGAGTCCTTATCAAAATAAACAAAAATATCAACTGGAGCTATTGAAAAATCAAGACTGTTGGCAATATGTGCAGAACATTCTGCAGATCCATGGTAAAGCGTTTGATCAGTCAGCAACGTCTCCAATCACACAAACTCCACAACAGTTTGAGAAAACATACTAAAGGAAACATTCGGATTCCACATTAAAGAATTCAGAGACAGGGGAAGAAGGATCAACCAAAAAGGAGAAATTAGAATAAATTGAAGAGGAAGGAGAAACATAGTTGCTTGAAGAAATAATTCCAAAGAAAAAGGGCCTTGTTGTGACTATAGAGGTAATATATTCAAAAAATCTGAAAAGTGTGGAAGGTCAAAGTGAGACAGAGTCAACAACTATTGAACAATCAAAGCAAATAGACCAAGTTCAACAATTCATGGAAATTATAAAGGCATGTGCAAACATCAAGAAGAGTATAATTCCTAAAGTCTATGACCATGGTGCATATCAGACCATAATGATCTCAACTATAAATTATGAGAAAGGGAGGTTGAACATAACAGTCATGGAACGAAAGGATCATAAAAAGGTAACAAACATCTCCATTGATTTAAATGTTGTTCATCCTTTGGATAAATTTGACTTGCATAAACAAATTGCATAAATGATACACATAGATGCCATGATAGCTAATCTTGGAATCAAGAAACTCTAAGATATAAATGATAAGCTCAAGACTTAGTTAAAGAATGAAAATTTGGCTACTGAGACCAGACAGATAATAATGAAGGAGCTAGAATAATGGATAGTGGAACTTGGAGCTAATTCAAAATATGAGGCATCTATTCAAGCACTGATAAAAACAAAGGACAAAGAAATCCAAGTTCTGAAGCAAAAGATTAAAATCCCAAGAATTAACCACGTACAAAACCCATAACTACAAGCAATATAGGCAAACACAAATCAACTTGTGAAGGAAATGGTAGAGATGGGAGAGCGGATGGAAATGTATGAAAAGTAGATTGAAAGTTTAAAAGGAGAGTCTCCTCTTCAAGCAACAAAGACATCATATCCAACAACTAGACTATCAAGGGCATTAATAGATTTGAACATGAAAGGTGTTGAATTAAAAGCTTGAAGAAAACAATCTCAAAACAAAAAGAAGAAATCAAAGACATAGACAAAATTATTGCCGAATATAAGAAACTGAAGGCTAAGATGTTAACTGATATGGAACAGATGAAGACTAAATTGTCAAGTAAACCATAATTGGTAGGATCTAAGCATCTCATCTAGGATGAAATCATGAGTGAAGTAGCCAAGCTTTGGGATTATTTTAAAATAACAGATGATGAAATGTTGTCGGTAGATGAAGCAAATGATGTAATTTAGAAATCATTTCATGAATTAAGAACAAGACCACAAGTTGCCACTCAAATCATAAAGTTCCTAAATTCCAATTCTAGAGAAACATTGTTGAGGAAAGGATTTAATGATAGAACAACAATGGCGATGGAAACTGAAAGAATTTTCAAAAAGAGGAATCTAATACAACAAACTCAAAATGAATGCATAGCACTGAATACGAATGTGGAATATTTTTCCAACAAATTTGAGAATTTAGTGAAGATGGGGTTACCTTCATCTTGGGATAAAGATGGCAAGTCACTATCATATGAAATTACAGAAAAATCTTGTTCATTGTCAGGGAAAAAGATGATAAGTTTCAAAACATGACCAATACTCTAAGAGGTCAAACCATTGTTGACCTACTCATAGATGACTTCTATCTTTTATGGCAGTCAAATAACTTATTCTCACATGCCCCTACATACAAAAGATACACTAATTTGGAGATTGCATTCAGACTGATGAAATATTTCAGTTATCCTTCAGATGTGACTTGGAATCTTCTCCTCCAGTTGTTGGCAGGGTGACTCATCAAAGAGGAAGAAGAAAATTAGGATTTGACTACTCCAACAGTCTTATTTCTAGGGAGTCAAATATTTTGTTGTATCTCAATTTTATAAGAAATAGGATCGAATAACCATTCTTGGTTTCGACCTATCTTGTATAAATGTTCATGAGAACTCAATGTAAGTTTTTTTTTTTTGGGCTCGTGCTTAAGTCTAATAAAAAATATCTGCAAGTTTTTGAAGACTCAAACTTTTATATTACAGATTATATGATCTCTCTCTGTTTGTGTTATTTCCATGCTTTTAATTTCTTCTTAGATGTATCTACTGCCATGACTGTGATGACTTAGTACAACAACTACCATCATAACACTACAAAGGTATTATTAAAAGTTTTAGATTTCTTCAAATATACCGTGAGTAGAAAACAAGACCCGTGCTTATATTTCATTATTCCTTTTTGAATCACAAAGAAATATTCTTCATGTTCAAACTGTTTTATGGTTTAAAGATACATAAATAAACATCACTTCTTCTTCCTGAAAGTTAAGAAATATTTATTAGAGGGTACATTACTTTAATATTCAATTTGTTTTCTCTACATTCTTCTTTCATATTCTAAAGTATTAATTTTATGGAACACAGAATGATTTACCTTCTAATCCTAAATCTTTAAATATTTAAAGATTAAGATACAAGCTTAAATCAACAACAAAAACACTCGGTTTTAGGACATATATACTTAAAAACAAATCAATCAAATCTTATGGATGCCTTGACATAGTTTCCTAGCTAGAAACATCTCAAGGGTTACATCATATCCGAACACGAATAAGACGCAGTACCTACAATGCAATTCGACAATTAAGGAAGGTTTAGCAAACATTGTAAATCAATGCAAATGTAAATGTTGAATGAGACAAAATGAAATGAGAAGGAAAAATGGGATAACTAAAAGATAAACTAAAATAAAATAGGAGAGAAGATTGAGGAAAGGGAAATGAAGGGTCATGACCATTGGCCTCTCCCCCCAACTCTCCCTATTTCCCCCATTGTTTTCACTCCCAAAGGGTCTTTTGGCCAAGAGAGAAAGATGATTGAGAACTAAGAGTTTCTTTTACTGGAGATTGTCGATATGAAATATTTCCCCCATTTGAAGCTGGTTTTCCCATTTGGGTTTCTAGGCTTTGAGATACCCACTATTCATTCCACTCTACAAAGAGATCAATGGCTCTCATTATTTCACTATTGCACTTATCTAGAGAGTTTCTAATTTAGTTTTATTTGGTTATTGGGTGAATTTCTCACTGCTCCAGACTGTAACTCTCTCCCTGAGTCAAATTTCTCTTTCCTAGGTCAAATTATCACTTGCCTACGTGATTTCTTATTTGTTGGGTTGTTTTCCAATTGCCTAGGAAATTTTCTCACTCACTTGAGACATTTTAAAATTGATTGGGATGTTTTCCCACTTCCCTGGGACATTTTTCAATTGCATGGGATGTTTTCTCACTTGTCTGGCTTGTTTTCCACCTACCTAGATGGCTTCACATCTTTCTAAGCATTTTATTTCATGCCTAGATGACTTCACATATTGTTGGGAATTTTATTTCATCCCTGGATGAATTCACTCCTACATGGGTGATTTTATATTCAACTAGGCTAATTTCCCATTGTTTGGACTGTCATTTCCTTACCTAGGTGAAATCCATTCCTTTGATGGTTACTTTCACTACTTTGTTGAGTTGTTTTTTGTCGAGGAAGTTAGGAGAACAAAAATAAAAATAGTTATAAGGTACTTGTGAATGTATCTCCTGAAATTTATGTTCACGAAGTTGATGAAATAGTAGAATCACCAACTCAAAAATTTGAATATCAATCAGAGGTCAGTAAGTTATTCAATTTGATAGGTCACAACTTATTCAACCACAACAAAGTCTTCCTTCAAGAGCTTGATAATAATGCAAGTGGTGCTCTAAATAAACTACGAATTTTAATTTGACTGAATAGAGTGTACTTGGAGATGGTGGTGAATTGGAGATCCACATAAAATCAGATAAGGATAATGGGACCATCAACATATTTGATATTGACACTGGTATGACCAAAGAAGAATTGATTGAATTTCTCAAGGCTATAACTTAGAGTGGATCTTCCAAATTTTTATAGGATTTGAAGGAAAATAAGTTTGGTCTTGACAACAATTTGATTGGTCAATTTGGTGTAGGCCTTTATTTATTTTTTCTTATTGCTGGAGTATTGATGTTCTAGATGCCTCAATTCATATCACAAAAAGTGTTCTCACTTTTCACACCTTGTTTCCCAACTTGGAAATTTTTTGAGTCAATGCATTGTTCCCACCAGGCTTGAATACATATAGTGAATCCAATGGCATTCATGGGGGCTTCACCTTATTGACCAATATCTTATCACGTTCATTCATAAAGGGGGTTTTTAAATTATGAAAAATAGAGTCAACATATTGTAGGTATTGGGGGGGCAGTGGCATGATGTAGGTTATGGGGGGGTTTATAGGTATTGGGGGGGTATACAAGGGGTATTTGGTAAAAATAAGGGATACCTAATAAAAATAGGGTTTGTTTATTGGAAAAACTCATTGGGAGGGGGGTTAAACAAAATGATTTGGGGAGGTATTTATCAATATCTAGTGAAATTAGGGTTATTCTTTAATATCCCATGAACAAACATGCTATGTCATAGGTTCATTGAGTGGAGACCCCGTGGTGGCATTGACCAAATTGTAGATTTTTTCTAGTGGACATCACCTATAAAGGCTGGTTGTAGTCATTCATGTACATATGATTTTCCTGACATCTCAAAGCCAATAAATCGAACCACTAGAAATATAACTAGAAATGATTAGAACCATATTGATGGGTGGGTTTCTCCATCGTTGAGAGTTGACATTGTTTTTTTGTAGCACTCTAGCCAATGAAGTCTCAAAACTAGAATTAAAGGTAGAGAAGACTTCCTGGTCACCATAAGCAAGTAACTAGCTAGGCAACCCATTACAAAAACAAAACCACCCTCACATGCCTTCAAAAGAATAGTGAACAAAGGTTCCATAGAGGACATAAGTCTTGTAGTCATTCCAAGAACATAGATATATGTACAAGACAAAGAAATAGAGAACATATCTTAACTTCTGCAAAGGATCCATGTTGGTGAAGCGAGTGGTCCTTTGTTTATTGATCAAACACTTAGAAAATGTTTAGACACCTAGAAAATGATTTAAGGGGGTAATTGGCTTAATAAGTGATAAGTAAAATGATTTTACAATGGTGAATGATGGAAAATGGGAAACAAGATTAGACACTTATAAAATTATTTAAGGGGCTAGTTGACTTAGTAAGTAATAAGAAAAATGATTTTACAATGGTGAATGAAGGCAAACAAGGAATGAGGTAAATGTGGCGAAAGGTTAAAGGAAAGTGGAATGTGAGATTTAGTGGAAAAATCATGGGTGACACAAAAAATATTAAAAAAATGAGTTTTGGTGATGAAATAATAAGATAATAACCATAAATGAGGTAAAGGTGGCGAAAGGTCAAAAGAAAACATAATGTAAGTTTTAGTGGTAAAATCACGTGCCAAGATGTTTTGATCTAATATGGAGGGGGTCACGCAGTGACATAAAAAAAATTAAATACAATGAGTCTTAGTGATGAAATAATATGATAATACTTCTATATTGAAGAATGCTCATGGGGGGGGATATTTACTCAATGGATGTGCATGGAGGCCCTAGTGCATTTTTCACTTTCCTATATGCATCTGGCCTCTTATTGTCAATGATACCTGATGGCCAATAAAAGTGTGTAAGTTTTACCCTCTGCCTCTCTAAGCCATGTGCATGCATTTTCCATGAATTTGGTCTCACCTTTCATCAACTTGTAACCTAAGCCATCACGTAATGAAAACACAATATTTCCATCTATTTGTTGTCAGAAAACCATATGCAAATCTAATTTTAATTCATAATACTCAAATATGTTCATAAGTGATGGAACCCAAAACGACCTCAAGTTAGCTAATAAACTTAGGTTTAGGGTAGAGGACAAGGATGTTGGAGCAATAATATGGTTAAAGCCTATGATACCTAGGCAAAAAAAATAAAAAATGTATGCTATCTTGGTGACACTTTGCTATTTTTTCTCCATTAACCAAAATGGTGGTTAACACATGCCAACTCACAAGGCATATTGCTTACGAAAGTGTGCAAACTTAAAAGTCCTAGTTTCATAAACTAGTAGCATAAAATTAGGATGTGTCATGTCCCCATAATGTGCCTAGCTAAATCTTGCGATTGTGTATCTCTTGAGGACATGTGACACCGCGACATTTCTCTCTTGGTTGCTTGGAAACACCAAGGATACTTTGTCTGGACTTATCATACTCACCTAGAGCATACCCATACTCCATTATAGGCTATCGACGAGTCACACTCCTACTCTAGTGAAACTCTTGTATACTTGGAAAATTGTTAACAGATTAACACTTAGTCATATATAAAAATACACCCATGAACATGAGAAAAGAAGAGAACATCAACAGAACAAATGAAAGACATACAAAGAAATCATGCAGGTGACATGAAGCATGGATAACACCCGACTAAGTATTTGTTATTGCAAAACAATTACAATATGAGCACTACTGGCTCGACTTACAACTTGGTAGAGTCACACAACTCACATCACCTCACCTTGACAATCATACATAGATTCATTTCACTAAGAATCTCTGTCACAATCATCTCCGCAACCTCCTATGGTGCACCTCAATTGTGCCCTCAACAACAGATTTTTTATCCCTTCAATATCGTAGACTTCACATATTTTTGTTCTACTTCATACATGATTCCAACAGAATTGTGTTTCCATACTTCCCCAAAATCGGCCCAAAATAAGGTCGCCCCATATCCATCACAGAATCACCTCAAGGCAACACAAATCCTCCCATGTGGAGCAACTTTTCTTCTTGAGGGAGCTCACCCCTCTTCGTTTAAGATTGCCTTAGAACCACAAAGCTCCTCTTGCTCTCTTCTAAGCTACCCTCCTTGGTTCTGCACCCTTGTGCCTTTATAGGCGATGGATCCCCAAACGATCTGTCTAGGTGAAACTATGTGACCCATGAGTCACACCCCTTCACAATGTTGGGCCAAACTCCCATGTGGGTGCGCTCGAGTGGCTTTCCCAACTGACCCAACAAATGCGTTGTTCCATCGTCTGACTGACCCATCAAACTTCTGACAGGAGCCCACATCTATCCAACTGACCTGTTGTTTTGGTGAGCCCGATGCTTAGCCAAGTCAAGCCGACTTGTGTGAGTGTGCCTTCCTCATGCCTTAGCCGATTCGTCCATTTTGTGGAGCTTCCAAGTATTTCCCTCAACTCTTCTTCAAACCATCTATCGTCTGACTTGTGTCACAAGGCATATTGGGTGGAGTCACCCCTTGGCATGCCACACACCTAAGGAACCCCAACTTTCATCATATATGAATACTTCATTTCTTCAAATGCACCAAGTGTCCTACCTATCCATTTTCCTTCATTTCGGTCTATGGTGAAAGTGTGCATGCTTGGGCTTGGTGCCCTAGGCCTTACATTCTCCCCCACTCCAAGTTGTTTCCACCCTGGGAAACATCCATAGAAATATATTTTATCCAATCCTATACTCGAACTCATGCCTCCATCTGTGGCTAAGTTTGCTGGAAACCCTGAGTTTCATGCCAACTGGAAACCCCAAATTTTTCCAAAGTGGAAACCTCAAGTTTCCTTGGGAAGTGGAAACCCAAAGTTTCCACAGACCAACCAAACTGTATTGCACCCAAATCTGCATGATCTGTAGCTCGGGTCAATATGGTCACTTCCCCCAACTCCAAGGATGAATGTCACCCAAATTTTTTCACTATCTTGCTATGATGTTTTTGCCTTGCCATTGTTCGGTTCTGCTACTGCTATCGTTGCTTGCTACAATTGAGTGCTTCACAATTCACTTCAAAATTTTGCATGACCATTGAACTCCTCGTGACTCACTACTGCGAGCATACTTCAACCAACTCCACCATGTCTCTGCACACTGAATTTTCCCATGCCTTAGATTGATTGGGTAGTTATTCCAATCATCACGCCCAACTCATGAGAATGCACTTTCTCATACCCAAACTTAGTCTTTTTTGTCATATCTCCATCACTCTTTCCAACTTCAAAGACTAAGGAAAGTGTCCATCCTTGCCTCACTACTATTTCCATCATCCAAACTTCGTCAAGGATATCTTCCACAATTTCTAAGCATTGCACTTCGAACCTATTGGTGCATATGTACTTTGACTTCCTTCCACAATTTAGTCCATCTTTACAACAATCTTAGACCAAGGTAAGGTTGCCCCTCACCTTGTTTCACTATGAAATCACCCCCCAAAACAATCATCTGGAAAAACTTTACTCCATTGTCCACCTCATGGCATAATAAGCCAATCTTTGCATCATGAACTGCACATCCAGGCTGCCTTTGCTCCACTGCTTCATCACCCAACCATGATGCTACATATACCTCTTCATGCCTTGGAATTGTTAAGATTCATCCTCAATCATGTTTACGAAAGAAGGAGACACACTCACATCTAAGTAATATCTTCTTGCTACCATATACCCGTCTTCACAATCCTCCAAATGAGGGAAAGTCCTCAACTCACCTCCTTTTGTCAAGTCACCTCTCCGTAACTCAACATCTGCAATGAGTGTGGCCAACATGCCCACACTCCTAAAACATCCCAACAGACCTCCCAAGGTGCTCCAAGTAGAATGAGTCACCTCAAAGAACTTACATGCCTTAGACATGTTCGAACCAATACTCTTCCAACCTCAACCAACGACCCCTTCAGATCTTTGAGTCATCACACAATCATTCACAAGTGACCAAGGTGCACTCTGCCTCATCCAATGTTCCATACCAAAGGAGAGAAAACATCAGCAAGTCACTTGGTGTGTGTTCTAACCATTCAAGTTGATTTCTAACAATTCTTGGTCAACTTCTTTGCTGACTTCATCTTTATCCTAGAACGAAGTGGCCTTTCACCTCCTAGAAGCATCCAAACTTTGGCACTGTCATCACGAATGTCAATTCATCGCATGACCCAATGAATCTAGATAAGGCACCAAACACCAAGGTGCCTCACACAACCTCTCAAACTCAATACGTATAGACTTAACTACCCACTTCACCATAACAACTTGTCCAATGCACCTCATTAAAGAGTTAGGATGCTTCCTCAAGCTACCTCCATGGATGCATTCAATTTTATCTAAGTTGATCTGGATTTAGGAGCAGAACAAACTGATTAACATACTGAATACAATAAACACAGAGATATGAAGAACAACATAGATAACCAGTGAACAATATCTTCTATTGAATAAATGAAATAGGCTGAAACTGTAAAACTGCAGAACTAAAACACTTGCTCGAATGGTGGTAGCTATCTCTGAGAAGAGATGTGGATGCTACACACATCCGTCTGATCATAATGATTACAATGAGGCACCATATGCCTTTTTGATATTACTCATGAATTCCAAAACCCTAGATATAAAAAAACCTAACCCTAGGAGGTGAAACACTAAAAGTCATGTGGGACCCTATGGGTAAGTTGGTACCTCAACTTCCCGGGGTCGTAACGTTTGCATACGAATTCCGTTTTAGGTGCGTGATAGCCCGTTTGAAAGGTCTTTCAGAGAACTACACACTTTGCCGTCAAACTTTGACTATGTCTACAGTTTGACTGTGGAGAGCCAAAAAAAATTTGTTTATGGCTCCAAAATGGACCTGAAAGTACAACAAGATGTGCTGACATGAAAACATGCAAAATAAGCCAGTTGGATTAGGTGAGAGGCCACCAGTATACACCTGGAAGATGTGTAGGGCTTTAGACAACCCTAGAAGTGTAGAAACCACAATTGCAAAGAAGTACAAAAGAACGTGTTGAACTAAAAATGGACAAGATGAGCAAGTTGGAATAGGTGGGTGGCCACCAATATCCACCTAGATCATAAGTCCACCACAAGACTCACCCAAGCAAGTCACCCCAAGCTCTTCATAGATTCACCCCATCAAGACATCCCAACTTCTACATGACTTCTTTGAATATGCACCACTTGAGTCACCCTAAAGTCTGTTGGTTCTTGTAACACCTTGTTTTCCCCCATAATTGTAATTATGATAAGACTTCATGTGATGTAATTGTGAAGCATGTAATAATGTTTGTAATTAATAAAAAAATATACCAGACAACTGACTGGGAAGGAATCCTTGAGTACTAGCCATGATACCACGAGTGGGACTAGTGAGGTGGAACTGGGAAGTTTCAATGAAGAAAATAGGAAGCTTTCTCAACATTCCAACCTACACCTGTAGGAATTGAATACATCACCTACCAACGTACCTATATTTCATGGAATCATGTGATCAATTGTGGATATCAGGATTGGGTGGTTGAACAATTATAACTGCTAGCAGATTTGGTACTTGGAGGAAAGAAGGGTCAATTGAGACCCCAAACAGAAGGACACATTAGATTACCCCTTTGAATTCAGGAGCTATATAGTAGGGTTGTTGATCCAGATGGATATCTATGGCCACCCACCTTTTCCAACTGTCTCAAAATAGTGCATTACTTAGTAGAGATCAAGGAAATAACACTAGGTGGGACTACCTCAGGTATCCTGTACAATTTCCTGTTCAAAGTAATAATAACACTATGAGGCCTAGACTCATATACAACATGACATTTCCATAAATAAGGTTGGCCCAAAATAACATCACAAACTTCGAGAGGAGCAATATCACACAATACCTCGTCTTTGAAGGGCTTGATGCCATACGACAATCATCACTGTTGGCTGACGCGAAGATCGCTTCCTTGGAGGAGCCATCCAATGGTGTAGGGTTGTGGGTGCGACATTGTTGGCAGGGCCAACCACTTGATGACCTCTACTGACATGAGGTTCTTATGTCTACCGCTATCAACGATGAAGTGCAACGGGGTGGCTTTTACCCACATTTGTGAATGGAAGAGGCGCTCTCCTTCTTCTGGCTTGTCTGGTTCACCAGGCTGGAGCTTGGTGGTAGCAACAATGGCACTGGGTTCCACGAAAATGATCCGTCTTCCCCTTTCTCATTCTGGCTCAGAGTCTGAATCCACATATGATTCAGAGGCTTTCACTTCGGCCACCAACGATTGCTTTGAGAGGCAGTCAACAATGTTATGCCAAGGGCTCTTATGGAAGTCACACCACTTTCCGGTATCTTTCTTTGTCTTTCCAGTGTCCTTCTTTACTTGCATCTTGGACTAGTTGTCTTGATACTGTGCATATTTTCTCTGTCCTTTGTTTTGTGGGTTGGGGCCGCCCTTTCCTGGATTTTGTTGTGCGGGGTTCCCAGACCCAAATTTCTGCATCTTTTGTTTGAGCTTCTGCTCGATTTTGATGGCATATCGGTAGGCCGTTCCCAAGGATGAGATGCCCAGAAATTTCATTTCGGTCTAGATGTATCTATGCAGAGCACCACGATATTTGAGCGCCAGATGTCGCTCTGAATCTTTGATACCCAGCTTGGTGCACAAGTTATGGAAGATATTTGTGAAATCTGGAACTGCTTGGTCTCTTTCTTGCCGCAGTGTGGTCCATTTGGTATACAGGTCGTCATAACTTCTGACAGGGTAGTATTGTTCCTTAATAGCATCCTTGAAGGATTCCCAGGTGGCCGTGATTGAAAATAATGATGTTTCCTCTGTTTCCTTTTGCTCAAAGAAAGTTTCCCACCAATCTTTGGCATGGGGAACGACTTTGAGGAGTGCAAAAGTAATCTTTCTCTATTCGAAAAGTTATGGATAGAAAAATACTCTTCTAGTAGATTCAACCACTTGTCTACAACATTTGCGTCTATCTGACATTCAAATATAGGAATATATAAGTTTATTTGTACCTTGAAGGGTGTGGTGACTCTGTTCAAAGAAGATGCGTTGCATGTTGGTAACCGCCGAAGAATTTGCGCGAAACTATCCATCATCTCGTTCCTCTGTTGCGTGAGGGATTCCTCAATCAAAAGTTTGAAAGGATATCCTATCCCATCATATTTATTTTCTCCCGCCATTGATCCAGATGGATATCAGTGGCCACCCACCTTTTCCAACTGGCTCAAAACAGTTTTCTGACAATTTTGGCAA
>SNQJ01S0017025.1:43100-86706 GCA_010110895.2 Picea sitchensis
TTCTAGGCTATCAACAAGTCACAACCTACTCTAGTGCAACTCTTGTATACTTGGACAATTGTTAAGAGATTAACACTTAGTCATATATAAGCATACATCCATGAACATGAGAAACCAAGAGAGCATCAATGAAACAAACAAAATACATACACATAAATAATGTGGGTGACACAAACCATGCCTAACACTCGACTAAGTATTTGTTATTGTGAAACAATTACATTATGAGCACTACCGGCTCAACTTACAACTTTTCTGAGTCACACGCCTCGCCTCACCTCACCTTGACACTCATAAATAGATTCATCACACCAAGACTCTTCGTCACAACTGTCTTTGCAACCTCCTATGGGGAACCTTAGATGTTCCCTCAACCGTAGGATTTCTATCCCTTCGTTACCATCGACTTCACATATTTCAATTCTGTCTCACACATTCCTCCAACGGATTTGCGTTTCTATACTTCCCCAAAATTGATCCAAAAGAAGGTTGCCCCATCTCCATCAGAGTATCACCTCAAGGCAAAATAAGTCCTCCCATGTGGAGTGACTTGTCTCCTTGAGGGAGCTCACCCCTCTTTGTCTTAGCTTATCTCATATTCACAGAGTTCCTCTTACTCCCTTCCAAGCTTCCCTCCTTAGTTGTGTGCCATTGTGACTTTATAATCACTATCTCCACAAGCGATTAGTCTAGGTGAACCGATAATACCCATGAGTCACGCCCCTTCGTAGTGTTGGGTTGACCTCTCATGTAGGCACGTTTATGTGGCTTTCCCAACCGACCCACCAAACACCTCATTTTGTCCTTAGACTAACCCATCAAACTCTTGACCAATGCCCCCATCTGTCCAACTAACCCGTTATTTGGGTGAGCACAATGCTTAGCCAAGTCAAGCCAAATTTTCTAGGTGCACACTCCTTATGCCTTAGATGATTCGTCTGTTTGGTGGAGCGTCCAAGTCTTTCCCTCAAACCTTCATCAAAATTTCTATTTTTGACTTGTGTCGCAAGGCATCTTGGGTGGATTCACCCCTTGGTGCATCGCACACCCAAAGAACCCCACCTCTCCCCATATATGAAGAATTCATTTGTTCAGATGCACTAAGTGTCCTACCTTCCTAGTTTCCTTCATTTCGGTTTGTGGTGAAAGTGGGCATGCTCGGGCTTGGTACCCTAGGCCTTACAGGTTGGACAATTAGACTCTTACAATGATTATCATTATAATATTCAAAGAACTTGACACTTAAAGGGTGTAGTAATTTGAGCATGCTCATGAATAATAGATGAGATAAGAGGCAGGCCATACTTTTGTAAGGAGATAAAGCAAGGGAGAGATTAAGAAGACGAAGGAAGATACTTTTGCATTATTTGTATAACATATCCACCAATGGGGATTGGATTTCTTTGGAGCTTACATTGGGTATAAGGATTCTTACGTCCATCTCTTGCTAAGGGAAACATTTGCACAACCAATTAGTAGCACACATCAGATAAAAACATAAGATATTGAGAACTATTGGTGGGCCCTTTTAAATACAACTTGGAAGTAGGGAACAATTTAGATAAGGAAGGTAAGTAAACAAGACAATCAATTGACGAGGATGAAAAATATTGAAAGAAATCAAAATGAAATAATGATGTGATCAAAATAATGAGGTAAAGAAAATCAAACAAATGAACATTGAAAGGCAAAGATAAAAAGCAAGAGGGAAGTAAAAGCTATTTTAATAAATCATAATAAACAAAGTTCTTTTTGCTTATATATGTGTGTTTTTTTTATTTTTATTTTTATTTATGTATGTACAAGGGGAGACAACATGGTATTTTTTAAGGATTCAAAATTTTCACCTAACTATAGTATTCTAGGGGATCATTTCAGATTGAAAAAATCACACATAAAGATAAGTAGGTGAATATTCAATAAAAAACATATGATTTACTATTAAAACTAGTATTTTTTTTTGAATATATCAATATAAACATATTTTGAGTAAAAAATATATGAATTTCTGATGTGAAAATGGCCAATTGGTGAATTTATTTTTTGAAAAAAAGGCCAAAGAATAGCTAATTGGTGAAAACTTTCCCCTAAAAAATACCATGGGTGAGGGAAATCTGAAATCTCATGTTGGATGAAACTTGGCATATAGAAAAACATCCTAGTTCCTACAACCTATGTTCATGACATGGCCGAAGAATTAGATTCTCATGGAAGACCAACCCATAAGACATCGAGGTGCAAGGGAAAGGCCTACTTGAGTCCACAAGAACTAATCATCAACTTATAAAATATTCCAAGCTTGTGGGTCTACATCACAATAATCATATCTCATATAAATGGAGTTCTACTACTCATGGGCCATAAGGGTTGGAGTCATGGTCTTCTCCTAAGTGTTAAGAAATGGTTTTTGTTTTATAATATACTCATATTGGACTATAGGGTGTCATGACAAAGATGGGTATGGATGAGATTGGTATCAAAAGAAAAATCTCTACAATCAAAAGCATTATGGTTCATCACCTCTCTTTGAACATCAAAGATTGTTTCCATGTAGTGGGCTTAAAACTTCCTTAGGATACCCATCATAAACAAGTTATTACACCACTTCAACAACCCTAGAATTATCTCCCTTTGGAATAAAACCTACATTCCTCACTGGGGTACTCATCATAGATTGGACATGATTTTGAATCAACAATACCCACAAGATGGGAAACATCAAGAGCATAGACCTTACTAGGGGTGACGTTCTATTATGAGATTAGGTTTAGGAGCCATAAGGTAGGTTTTTTGGTAAGGGAATCTGGTCGAGCTTCCAACTCTCAAGATCACCCTTGAGAAAAATGATTTCAGATTGACAAGTGGGAACAATTGTGGGTAGGCTAACACACACATCTCCCATCATATCTTCAATCTTCAAGATAATATACGGCTTATTATCAAACTTTGGGGTCACTTCCCTATTAGCTTAAATTTCATGAAAGGTTTCGCTATCAAGGGATTCATGGAAGGAAACATCTTCAAAGGCAAATTCCACATCGAACCTTAAACTTGGATCCTCATTAGTATCAACTTCCTAAAACAATTCATCATCAATGGAAATAAGGGAATCAATTTTGCATTCAATTCATGTATTGATAACCTATGAATCATAAAAAAGAGAAGCATCAAATCCAAATTCATCATGAAACCATAACTCTAAGGGTGAATCATACTAAGGGAAATCAAATGAATTCCCAATTTCCATGAAAGGGAAGCTAGAAGACCCAAGATGGTATTCTATTAAAGAAGGACTTGGGGGGACCCACTCCTCGTAATTGTACCAAGGGCACTCATATTGAAATAAAGAGCCTTGGGTTTTCCTTATATTTCTTCTTGGATTCCACAAATTCTCTGCAAGTCACAAGATCATGATATTCATCACACAAGTTACACCATGGAGGGATAGGGGAAATTTTAAAAGAAACTTGAAGGACTTGGACATCATGCTTAATTGAGTTAATTGACTCTAAAAAGGGGGAAAGGTTCATCCATTTGGTTCCAGAAAGGTGATTAAAAGTAATTGAGGAGATCTTCCTCTACAGACTCGCCAATTTATGTTGATCGTAAAAATGGTGATTATAAAATTGACAACTTGACACCCTCACGAAGCTAAGCTGAGGGGAAGGTGGGAAGACAACCCACATATTTATAGCCTAGAAGAGGAAAAATAACATACATCAATGAATTAAAATTGCTAATAATTATATGCAAGAAGATGCACAAACTTATTCCCTCCCATTTCTCAAATAGTTATTAAAATTGAAACCTTTGATATTGAGAGAAATGCCTATTAACATGTGAAAATGGCTCTTTCAAACTTTAAACAATGTTGGAACTTAAAGGATTTCCCCTTTGAAAAAGATGTTTGAGCAATTATTTTATGAAGTTTTCATGCCAATATTGTTAATTATCTAAATTTCTTTCTTGCAAAAGTTTAATTATGTGCTTATAAAATGAATCTTTTGCAATTTTGATGATGATTGAAAATTGTTTTCCTTTACAAAAAATTGGATTGAGAAATGACCTTGCTTGAAATTTATTTAGCCATGAATCACTCAATATTTAAGTAATGAGACATATAATGTATAAAAACCCTTTGGCATTACGAGTGTTGTAATTTTTTTTTATTAATTTTCTTGTAAAAGGAAAACAGATTTAAAAAAAGGGAAATAAAGCCTAAATTTAGATGGGCTCTTAATGAAAACAAAATTAAATAAAGAAATAACAATAATAAAACTAAAGAAACAAGAAAGTAAATAATTAGTATTAGAAACTCATTGGAATTAGCCAAGACACATGAAACACAAAGGATTGATTTTTTGTTGTTGGTAATTTTCCTTTGTTTTTGTAAGGGAAAAAAAGTGAAAACAAATGAAGAGAGACAAGCTCTAGAAAATAGGAATATTAGTGCATGTGACAAACTTGAAACTTTACATTAAAATCATGAAAACAAAATTATGATCATAGAGCATAGCTCAAGTTTTTGAAACAAGCTTTGAGACACACAACAAGTTAAAGAGCAATACCAGGGTTTCAATCATTGCAAGATAAGAAATAATGTCACTTAGGTTTTACTTCTTGACAATACGAGTGCAAGATTCCTTATAGTAAAGAGGAGTATCACCTATCCTCCACCTAGTTTAGACCTATTGATACATGCAATGAGTTAGGTGCACAAATATTACATTGAGTAGCAACTTAATGAGTGCAACAAAGAACATTGTCCTTGACTTGCACATTGTTGAAGCTTCCTCCCAAGGACCAATGTCCTCCCTGAGCTCCTTGCCTTCATCAATAATTCTTAATCATTCTCAAGAACATAACTCAAATGAAATTATCTTTGTGAAACAATATTTTATCACAGAGAATGGCTACTAGCCACTCCCTCTTTTTGTTTTTGTTTTGATGTAGCTACCTCTTTTAAAGAGAATTTGGGGGAAGTGATTCCATTGGTAAGTAGTTTGGTTACTTAGAAGAGGCTGGAGAACTAGGAACCAATTAGACTTCTTAATATAGACTCTAAAATAACCTTTTTTAACCACCAACTAGAAGAAATTCTTATAAATCTTTGATGAAATAAAATCATAATAAAAATTCAAAGCTCCTCGTTTATTAAAATTAATGTGTGTCGTTCCTACTAAATTTAGTTGTTCTCCCATTCTCCACCATTATTGCTACTTTGAGTCCTTTGATGTCTCTTTGAGTGATGACATTGTATACCTTGATCTCCGCAGGATATGGCTTGACCATTAGTTACTTGGTCGTTTAGAATCTTACCATTGAATATGTCATGGTTCCCAACACACCCACCATGATCACACCACCTATTGATGACACATGGTTTTCCACCATCAACCATAATGACCAACAATAATATATGGAGATGAAATAAATGCTACAAATCTACATTTAGAAGCTAACCATATTATCTTTTTGATGAACAACACTGCTTGACATTGATCTTTTGTTTCCCATGGTGATAGATTTATCTAAATAACCGTGAATTCTATAGAAGTGAACATTACAATTGCATTGGATATGAAACAATTTTGAAAGAAATAAGCTTAGCTACAATAGAAATTTCGTTGTCTTCACTAGGAGTTGTATGAGTTCCTTATTGGTGCAACTTCCTATAATCACCATCACATGATTACCCTTATTAAGTTTAGAGATATCATGCATTGTCAAGATCTTTTGATCCTATTTTTACCCAGTGGAAATGCACTGGATTGCTTGCTAATTGTAAGTCACTAAGATCAAATCAAGAGAAACATGGTTTGGCCTTTTCTCCTTTAATTATATACAATGGATTGAGGTGTTGACTATCCTTAATTTGTGGTTGAATGGAAAGAGGCCTATGCCAAGTGTGCATGGAAAATAGTGTGCTCCATTTTGTTTGTCATGTATAAAAAAGGGAAAGGATCGAGCTTCCCTTTCATGTGTGGCTAGATGAATTCATAACTTATCCCTCATATAGTTTATTTTAATTCCATTGAACCACTATAAAATCTAGTGTTAGCTTTGGATATTATATTGAAAAATGTTTACACCATATTTGGGGGTGCTTCATGGGATTTTAGGTACATGGTGTATGCTTACCCCTTGGATGGAATGTGATGGAATTGCACATTGGAGGTGACTTACACAGTGGTTTATTGCATGCAATTATTCATTGGAGCATTGGTAATATTTAGATAGCTTGAAACATTCTCCATGATGGCCACATGTAGATTGGTTTCTTTCTTGAGAGGACACCTTACATTGGAGAATGATAATTTGGCATTTTGGAGGAGGGTGTTGAGCCCTAGACAGTATGGGGTAGCTAATATTGTTTCATGGAGGTAAGGAGTTGAATTAGGGACTCCTAGTGTTACGGACCTACAATCTTGCTTGAATTTGTCTTTGCAAACTTGGGGTTCATAACTATGCATTAAGCTACAATTGGATAGATATGTGACTAAGTTCAATACAAACAATTTCAACAATAGGCACACATTCAATCGTGGCCTTAAAGAATCCTAGATATATTACACTTAGACAATATTCAATAACACTTAGCCATTCAATATAATGCAATGAACAATATCATCTAACAATTAAAAAGAGACCATAATTCACCCAAGGTGGCGAATTAACTTTATTTGTATATAGAGCATTAAAGATATACAACGAGGGACTGTGGCTTCCTACCTTCAACTCTATTATATATGTGAAATAAATATAAGGTAATTTACCTACTACCTACTACCCAACAAATTTGTACAGTCTCATCCCTGAAGCATCTACAAGGTTACCTCCTATAGGTCCTGACCTTTCCTTAGTTCACTCCACCAACATAAAAGTACTCCACTATACCAACCCAGACTTATAAAAACTGTAGAGCTCCTTTTCCACCCTTGTGTGAATGACCTTGCACTTTGATGTGTCCATTTTATATGTGAGTCACACCTTAGCCATTTCATCCTTATAATTCTCCTTGCAATGCACTCCATGTGCAAAGTGGAGCCAATGTGCAATCCACCAATTTGTCCACCAAGTCTTGAGCCCCTTAGTTTTGCAGGTCTAGCTTGTTCACCTAAGGTGTCACAACCATATCATGCATTTTATGGTTAACCATCTTTCTTGAAAGACATTCAAGGCACTCTTTTCCTTTCCTTATGTTTCACGTCATGTTGGCCATTTGTCCATTCAACTTGTGATGCACTCACAATTGTCTAGGCACTTTTTCCCATGGACTATGGTGCTATGCCCTAAGTCAAGGCATTGCTAACAATGAGCCCATGAACCAATGAATGTCCACCATCCAAGTCACTGTGTGGTCTCGATAAGAAACCTCAAGTGACAACTCTTATCTTGTTTCCATACTTAGCCAAATTGCTTTTCCAAGCCATTTGGAACTTAGGTATGCCTTTCCATAGTGTGAGAATGCCAAAGGCATGCTCATATAACCTTGCAACCTATTTTCATAGCCAACCAAATATTTCCCATGTCTATGGTGTGCCTTGCCTTCATGCAAGTGTTCTTGATAAGTCTACGACATGCCTTGCCATTGTGGAAGGGGGCCCAAACCAACTTGTCTAGCTAGCCAACCTCCTATTACATCTATTTGTGTAGGTCAATTACCACCAAAGTGATTGGGAGGTGGAGGCTCCCAAGGTCCCTCAAGGTTAGGGCTTTAAATCCTCCCCCACTTAAAGTTGTTGTCATCCATAAAAACATATTCAAGAACTTTTGTTGTTCTCTAAATCCTGCTACTCAGACTCATACATCCACATGTGGTAAACTCCTTCAACCACTTTGTAATGCCACTTCCATAATTATTGTACAATTTCCTTCTATTCAAACTACCTTTAAACACAATTTCCTTTGTTCAAAATTTCCAAACACTACTTCTTGGATATCCATGTTGTCATCGTTTCCTTCTACTACTACAATCTAAGTGTCAATGATACTGCACCCACGTTCTACTACTACAAATAATCAATTTTTCAATGCTTCACTTCTCATACTTTTTATTGCTTTAGTACTTCCCCATGACTATTGCAACCCAAGCATCCCCAAGTCATCTCCATGAGAATTCACTCCTTCATTCCCAATTCTCTAACTTCCTTTTTCCTTTCAATATATTTGTACAACTCTACTAGACTAAGGAGAGGTTGCTACCTTCGGCTCCAAAGTGTTAAGTTGTCTCTGCAACCCAACTCTCCTAACTTCTTCATTAGACTTGGAACCTTTTCTTGGTGCACTTAGGCTCCACTACCAACTCTTAGGCAGTAGGTCACACTAAGGCACACAATCAATGAGAAGAGGGTGGAATATGACCATCACAACCACTACCCTTGATTCTCCAACAATATGTTCAAATTACACTAAGTTTGACGAGCCAACCGAAACACTTCCATACATATTGAGAGAGGTATGTTTATACCAATCCTTTCATTTCCTTTAACCAACAATCTCACGATCTCAAAGATCACATAACAATCATCCTCAAATATTCCAAGGAGAATTCCACCTCATCCTAAGTTCCCATACACAAAAGTAGGTGAGCATATTCTTGGTAAACTTGGTTTACTTTCCATTCTGAATCTTCCACATCAAATGCAAACATTTCCTTGGTTGAATCCTTCACTATCTCCATTCATCAACTTAGAACTTAAGCATCCCACATCTCCAAGAAAGTGTACAATACTTTGACTATTGATGTTAGTGGTAGAATCAAACATGTACTTCCGTATGGGCATGTGTCTAGCATATGGAAGTTGTGAAATCATTCTATCCTTGAGATAACTTTAGTTAAAAGGAATTGATTAAAGTAAATTTATTTTTACTAGTGAATTGAGTTATTTAAGGAAAGTGCTAAAATTAATTAGCATGTTTCTTAATCTCAAGTGAGTGTGAGAAGTAATCTCAACTGTGAATCACTTTGGAGATTAGAAATAGATTGTAACTCATAATTATAAAAGAAAGGCTAGGGTGAAGGAGGAAGACACTTGTGATGAGAGATTCAACACATTAAGAGACTTTTTATGAGAGATCAAAATCAAAGACTTGTGTTGAGGGAGTCAACACAATCAAGGATATTTGGTGAGATGCCAAGATCAAAAGACCCTTGGTGAGAGACCAAGGTGGGGACCTTTGGAGAGATAACAAGGTTTAAATCTTTGGTGAGATGCTGAGATCAGGAACCTTGATGAGAGATCAAGGTTGGACCTAGAAAAGAAGGACTTTTGCTAGTGTGAGGAGTGTAGGAGCAAAGAAGGAATTTTTCTTACACAAGAGTGAGGAGATCTCACTGGTTGGGTGAAAAAATTTCATCCAAGTTTTGATGTAGAGAGGGTTGGATCATGAAGGAATGTGATTCAAGATCTTGTATAGGTGGAGAAGAAATTTCATCTAGAGATCAAACAAGTAGAGGAGAAGAGAGACTAGAGGCAGTCGTTGGTGGGTTTCAGTTGATAGAAGCTAGAGGTAAGAGTAGCACCACACATAATTGTCCATACAATGTTTCTGTACATGTACATAGTTTGTAGTGGAGACAATAACACATGTACGTGGGTTTGCTGAAGCAAAGGCACACACACCTTGGGAAGCATGCTAGTACAGGGTCATACAACAACACACACATTTCCAGGTTTGTCTGCAATGTATATTATCCTAGTGGGCCATTTTCCCTATTATGGGAGCCCTGATTTGAACTTAATAAAATCATATTGGAAATGGTTTTCCCTCTGGGGTTTTTCTAGGGGTTTATACCCAAAAGTATTTGTGTTCTTGTGCATGAGATTTTGGTTTCCTGGTTTTTTCTTTTACTAGATTTATTGAGTTGAATATTTCAACATTGTATTTTTGTTTTGTGAGCTCCTAATTTGATTGCAGTAAGGAAATCACTAGATAAAAAAGAACCTAGGTGATGGAGTAAGAGAAATTTCAACATGGTATCATAGAAAGGTTTCTCTAAGAGGGAGCCTATATCAGGATGCATAATGATAAACCTATGAGATCTCAGTGACCACGAGAGATATCGAGTTTAGATCTAGGGTTACAAGAGTAGATATATGGGATAAATAGTGATAAGGTTGGTGCTTGAAGGAATAAGCACAAAACCACTATCTTTTGCAGTAGATATGTTAGATTTGTAGGAGATCTTAACAGATCTATAAATTAGCAGGCATAAATCGAAGGAGAGATTTCTGGGAAACATTAGTACTAAGGTAGAACAACGTTTTTTGCAGGTGTACGTGGGTCATAGAAGGGAAATTCATGTACATACGCGAGTTGTAGTGAGAAAAATCACATACATACATGGGATGTAGTGATGAAAGTCACGTACATGGCCATACAAGGACAATACAAAGGTAGTTTCAACTAGAAATTCTGTTGGGTGGCTTGCTGAGAAATGACAGGAGATCGAGCAGTCAACAAGAATATCTCAGATAGGTGGAGAAGGACTTCAATATAGATATTTGGGCCACATGAGAACACATAACAAAGATGGACTTTTTCTCATGTGCTTGGGTCATCCACTTAGGAGAGAAGATGAAATTTTTCTCAAGTGCTTGAGCCTCGAAGGATAGTGACTCAAGGGGAACTTAGATGGGTGAAGAAGGAAGCTCATCTAGAGATCAGAAGATGACAAATCTATTGGAGCCAATGACTCATAGATAGAGAAAACAAGTGTGTAGGGCAGGGTTTGAGGAAAGGAGCAGAGGGGAAATAAGGGAGATAGTAGTCAACCAACAATATCAAAGGAATGATCTTGATATTTGTAGGGCTTGACCATTTGATGATTTGTATTCCTTAGTTGAACCATTATCCCAGGACGAGAGCCTGTAAAAGGATCCAAGAGGATCTTGGATCAATGTCAATGACAAAGAACATGGAGTGAGAGGATCCAAAGGTTGAGGAGCTCAGAGGGAGTCAACCCTTAGGTTCAGGTGGGAAGGAGCATCCTTCCAAGTCTGTCGAGAAGAAGTCATGGTAAGATATGGTCATGTAGGATGCTCAGAAGCATGAGGCTTCTAGGAGCATGTTTAGAGGTAGTGAGTCTTCAGAGACGGGTCCAAGTGAGATGGTATGGATAACGTCTGTATCCGAGGGAGATGATAATTATGTGTATTGGAGAGTAGGCATTGTAGTGGATTTGGTAGCGAAGATAGATAAAACTCCAGGTGGGAGAAGTACCTTCCTTGCTAAGAGGGAGCATCGATGTTAGTGGTAGAATCAGACAAATACTTCCGCATGGGCATGTGTCTAACATGTAGAAGTAGTCGAAATCCTTCTATCCTTGGGTTTACTTTAGTTAAAAGGAATTAATTAAAGTAAAAATGTTTTTATTAGTGAATTGAGCTATTTAAGGAAAGTGCTAAAATTAATTAGCATGTTTCTAAATATCAAGTGAGTGTGAGAATTAATCTCAATCGTGGATCACTTTGAATATTGGAAATAAATTATAACTCATGATTATAAAATCAAGGCTAAGGTGAAGGAGGAAGACACTTGTGTTGAGAGATTCGACAAATTCAGATAATTTTGATGAGAGATCAAATCCAAAGACTTGTGTTGAGGGAGTCGACATGATCATGGATATTTGTTGAGGTGCCAAGATCAATAGACCCTTGGTGAGAGGCCAAGGTGGGGACCTTTGGTGAGATACCAAGTTTGGGTTCTTTGGTGAGATGCTGAGATCAGGTACCTTGATGAGAGATCAATGCTATACCTAGCAAAGAAGGACCTTTTCTAGTGTGAGGAGTGTAGGGGAAAAGGACTTTTGCTTACACAAGAGTGAGGAGATCTCACTGGTTGGGTGAAGAGATTTCATCCAAGTGTTGTTGTAGAGAGAGTT
Organism: Picea sitchensis; assembly: GCA_010110895.2. Classification (NCBI taxonomy): domain Eukaryota; kingdom Viridiplantae; phylum Streptophyta; class Pinopsida; order Pinales; family Pinaceae; genus Picea; species Picea sitchensis. The sequence goes on from SNQJ01S0017025.1 coordinate 54,988, forward strand.
GGATCATGAAGTATTATGATTCAATATCTTGGGTAGGTGGAGAAGGAATTTCATCTAGAGATCAAACAGGTAAAGGAGAAGAGAGAGTAGAGGCATCCGCAGGTGGGTTTCAGCTGATAGAAGCTAGAGGTAAGGGTAGTGCCACATGGAAGTGTTTGTATAGGTTTTTGTACATGTACACGGTTTTTGTTGGAGATAATCACATACGTACATGGGTTTGCTAAAGGAAAGACAAGTGCACCTCAAAAAGCATACTGGTATAGGGTTGTATAGTAGCACAAACATTGGTAGGTTTGTCTGTAGTGTATATTCTCTTAATGGGCCATTTTCCCTATTTCAGGAGCCCTAATTTGACCTTAATAAAAGCATCTTGAAACTAGTTTTCTCTCCGAGGTTTTTCTAGGGGTTTATATCCAAAAATATTAGTGTTCTTGTGCATGAGATTTTGGTTTCCTGATTTTTGCTTGCGCTAGATTTGTTGAGTTGAATATTTCAGCAATGTATTTTTGTTTTGTGATCTTCTAATTTGATTGCAGTAAGGAAATCACTAGATAACAAAGTACCTAGGTGTTGGAGTAAGAGAAATTTCAACATTGACATTGAATTCATTGCTAAATAATGGAGAGGTTCCACCTCTTCCTCAAAGCTGTCAAGTCATCTCCTACAATGCAACAAGTTCTTCAAGGAACCAATACACTAGCGCTTCCATGTCCACTATCCTACTTCTTGGATAATAGATTTCCTATATGGAATCGATGTGAAGAAGATAATGGTCAACATGGATTATTGCAATCTCAAGTTCCATCCTCTTGATAAAAAAACCTTCCTCCTATTTTGAACCCTTCACTAAACTTAACACCTTTACTAGCACCCTAGGCTCTATTCCCTACTCGTAGGTAGCAATCCACTTGTGGAATTGATCAGTGAAAGAAATATGAAAAGTGAATTGTTATGCCACCACCACCGATTGCATAAATAATATATCCAAAACCCGCTATAGGATTTGTGTTGGTAAGTTGTTGTCAATGATGTCAAAGATAGGGGGATACTGATTGTTTTCATTGATTCCAAATATAGGGGGAGACTACTAAGGCCATACATGTCCTTAATGTAAACTAAACCAAAGAATGTTCTGAGTTGCGTTGATGAGCTTCTTTTTGTTTACCCTATGAATGAAGACGATAAGAACGAGATTGAGAAGGCGAATCAAGAGCTGTGGGAATCTTCTGCATTTGAATAATAGGAGTAGATGTCTCTGTGTATTGATTAAGTTTTGATGAGGTTTCTACGAGGGTGCCCGATGGCCAGGTTAACCATATCAAGTAAACAATTATGATAGAATTATCCCACATTCATAACGAAAGTCGATTTCAAAGGATTTATAATGTAAAATAACTATTACATAATTTGAATGTGAATGGAAGTTATGGAACCTTGCATGATGCACTATCCTTTTAGGTTTGGATGCCACTATATATAATAGCAGATACCGAAGTACCAAAATATTTGTTGAAAAAGTATTTCCAAAATTTTTGGGGACTCGGTGGCCCAATACCTTGGTGGCCCGGTGTCCCAGTGATTCGATATCGACATATCAGATACCGAAAGGATGAAGTGTATACATAGTGTTAAAGTATCGGGGGCCCGATACCCGGTGGGTCGATGCTTGGTGTATCAACTCGGATGCCACACTGTTGGCACAGGGGCAGACCCAGGGTTAAACGCTACAACATCACACCAACAAAACCATAACTATCGACCCTTTCGACAACACCTGTGAAGCAGATGAAGTCTCACCCGAGGTAGAGGTAGGGGTAGTTGTAGGAATCAGATGTCTGCAACCTTAGCTGGGACACAGATCTATGACTCTAATCAAGGCACTCAATGGTTAACATTCATTGATATTCAGTTCTTAGTTATAGTGCAGTTAAACCATAATCACAGAGCATCGCAGTATTCAACCAGATCTAGCATTTAACAACACTTAGCATGAAAAAACAGATCAGATCTTAATAGATTCAAGCACTAAGCACATGTATGTAAGTAAGATCTAACATCCATCCATATTATTAAGCACTAAGCATTGACAGAGCATTCATCTATATTAAATCACTAAGCACATTAACATATAAACACATCAACGCATTGCACAAAGAAAAGCAACACAAGATATACGTGGTTCACCCCCACCCTGGGGCTACATCCACCAACTCTTTGTCTTCTTTATTAGCTTCTTCAATAGGTTACATGTAGAGAGCCTCAAAAACCCTACTCCATAGAGGACCGGATATCTGTGCAGCTCGCTAGATCCTCCTTCCCCGAGTAGATCTAAGCACACAACATTCCACAGTCTCTTACAATGACTTTCACTTAGCTCTGCAAGTCTCACACAGTAAGAACAAAGCATCGACAACTCTTGATCACACAGATCCAAATCTAGCACTTATCCATTCCTTACAACTTCTTCTTCTTATTACATCACTTAGTCTTCTATATATATTACAAAATAGGCCTAAGCACGGGTAAACCCATGGCCCGACATTCCCATACCCATGACATGATCCCAAAACCCAAAAATCCCTAAAAATGGGCCGAGATCCCACGATATCCTCTTCGTCTTGTGCTCCGTCTTCGATAGGCTATCGAAGTCCCAAAATTAGGTCAAACTTGACCAAGGATCTCCCAACACTTGGTTAAGGGCCAACAAGCCCCCAACACTCACTTGTGACTCGTCCCAAGTCACTCTGGTCTAGGTAGTTCTGCTTAAAAAGCCTTGATCTTGGCTTGAGTTGCTTCGACTTATTGGTGTGCCAAGCCTCATGTTCAATGAACTCTTTGATGACTTCCTCGTTCATGGGTCCTTCTAGGCGTTGTTCTACTGCAACAACAACTTGCTCCAGTTTTGATCCTCGACCTTCGATCTCTGTGAACAATTGGTAAGCCTCATCCTGTACATGTTGAAGCCTCTGAGTTACTTCCATAACTCTGCTCTGAATAATGTGAACCTGATGTTGGGCAGTGCGCTGCTCTTGGGATCGCTTCATTCTTTCCACAACTGACATGGGATTCAACTATGCCTGTATTGTCTCTTCCTGATACTTCGCTTCCTGGAGCTGCAACTCCAGTGCCTTCAGTTATGGATTCTCCGTGAGTTTCTCATACGTCTGGGCACTATGATCACTCAGTTTCTTGCATTCTAGGGCAAGGGATTTTATTCTTTTGACTGCGCTTCGAGCAATTGCTTCTATTTGGTCCCTTACATCTTGCGGGGTGTCAGGTACAGTGTAGAGCTCTAAACCTATTATTCGTTGCTGTAGCTGCTGGACAACTTTTACGAGCTGCTCTACTTGACATGTGACTCAGTCTTCAACTTGTGGCTCTAAGCCCATCACAGAGTGGAGTGCTCTGTTGAATGCTTCCTTTACTTTGAGTTGCTCTGCGAGTAATTGTTCTTTTTCTTGTTGCATTTGTACTTTCTCTTCTTTAAACTTTGCCTAGAGAGAAAGATTCTCCTATTCTGCAACTCTGCGCTTTTCTATGAGTACACCTTGCACTTGCTATAAGGCTTGGGTGGCTTGTTTTGCTTCTTCTTGTGCGCGACAAAGATGAGCTTTGACCGCATCAACTACTCAGCGGAGTTGGGCTGGCTCATCCCCCAACTCTAGTTCTCTTGATGGCAGGGGTGCAGTGGAGACTTCACGACTGGAATGAATAGCCTGCTGCACTCCTCGGAGTTTGACCTCAATCCTGTCATACATTTCCTTCTTCTTAGCTTCTTGATTTTCCATAATTTCCAGCGAAGCATCGTTTATAGCTATGATGAGGTCAAAATCATCACCAATAAGAACAGTCTTTATCTTGGTCACGATGGCTCTGGATTTCTTCTGCAAAGAGGGTTTCTGGGGAGAAACCTTCCTCTTCTTCAAGGGGTCAACCTCATCTCTGGGCGGTGTTACTTCACCTTTCTTTTGTTTAGCTTCTCTTTCCTTCATGTCTTTGGTGTCGTCATCACCTCCTCGCTCAGGTTATATGGAAGTAGTCTTCCCTGAGGCGTTGCTTAAATCTTGGACCTCTTCAGTCTTCTTTCTTCTGCTGGTTCCAAGTGTGTCCTATTCTTTGTGTGTGGCCTCTGGGCTATCCAGCTCAAGGTTTGATGTCTCTGCAGGGTTAGAGGGGATAAGGAGGTCTGCTGACCAATCTATAGTGATCTCCTCAAGGTATTCTTCCGTAAGCTTATAGTACGACTGGAGATGCTCCTTATGTTCATTGGCTCGCGATGTAATGTAAATGAAATGCCGATCTATGCTAAACTTCATCTAGGGTTGTAATCTTTGTAAGGTGTTTGGACTCATGCGAGGCTCAACTTCGATGGCTCTCTTCAGCTGAAGGTAGTAGGTATGAAAAAAAGCATTTGACTGCCACTGTTTGTTCATATCACTCGAATACCAAAGTGTAGTGAACTTCGCAACAAGCGGCTCAAATGGATCAATGTCTGGGAAGGTTGCACCTTCTGGCATCTCCTAGGAAACAAATGCGATGAGGATCAGGAGCCAACTGAAGTGAAATTTGTATCCCTGATCCTGCGCTTCACGACAGTCTAGTTTGAGCTGATTGACTAGGTACTTCGCCCAATTCATCTCTAAGTCTTCTACACACTTTCCCGCGAGGTCAACGACAAATACCGTGACCTGTGTGGGTCGGTTCTTACGTACCAACTTCCCAACTATTAACTGACATGCTAGGTGCACTACACCATTTTAGATGGAGGCTACCTTGTAGCCTCACATCCCCTTATCAACATCACTGTATGTGTCCTTAATCTTCTGTGCTAGCGCACGATCTGTGGCTTTTCCTGGGTAGAACTCCTACGGGTCAGGTCCTTGCATACTCAACTCGGTGATCCTGTGGATCAATGTCAGGTCAACTATAATATGTTGGTCTAGCCAAAAGTAGCCACCATGGAAGAACGAAAGTAGGAGCTTAATGCACGTGTTAACCTCTTAGTGCCTTCCAAAGTGCAGTATCTTCATTACATTTAAAAGGGTGGACTGCGCGAGGTCCATAGTCCATTGCTGAGGGATTATCTTTGAGTTATTCCCCTTTGTCCTGGTCAGGTATTTGTATGGGGCGAGCATGTTGTGGTTCTTGCGATATCCGAGGTTGAAGTCACTGAACTTCAACGCTGCGATCTTGTCTTGTTGCGCTCGAACTAAACGTATCCCCTTCGGGAGGTACGCAATGATCATGGTGCAGTCGAAATCTCTGGGTACACTATCATGAATTACCGCACTGGCCAGAGGCGGGATGTAGTCGGGTAAAATAAATGGAATCAACTTCATGTTGGCTAGATCATCTCTGTGTTTGGTTCTCTTCTCTGCTGATGGCCGGGATGGTCTGGCTCTACGAGCAGTCGACGGAGAGGCTTGCACTCCTCTCATCGTTGACGCTTGTATACTTGCAGACATTGACATTACACTTTCAGTCATGAGGTCGATGAGAAATTCCTTGACAATATTTTCTGTAGTGCTAAGCTCGTCCGACATGCACGCTTGAGGTTGAAAATCTTGGATTTGAAGAGAAATCTCTCAATGTAGTGGGATAGATGGAAAGAGCATGATGATCGTTGCGCGAGAATCAAATTAATTTGTGGGCTCAAATTCATGATTAGAAAAAGTGTTCTCGGTGCATGGCACGATGGGATAAATAGATAATTGGGCAACGTATCTTTCCAACGGATGAGAAGCCTTCATTAACTCAGTTCTGTCCATTATGGAATGGTCCCAATGGTCTGGTGGTGAGCTGTCTAACCATAAATGATTTTCTTCCCGTTCGGGCCATCAGTCGAATGATTATACTGTTCCAACAACTATATTGCTTCACCATGGTGAAGTGCCATGTGACGCTGCTTTGATATCCCGACGAAGTTCCAATTTTTTCAAATTTTCCTTCTGCGAAGTTCCTTCTAGATCCTTCTATAACTTTGCGATCTTAGCTCTCTTCTTACTTATCTTTCTAGCCTTTTTCCCAGGGAGTTTCATCTCGGTATTCCTTTTTCCATTTTGATTCTTATCTACTTTCGACAGAGTAACTTCGCACTGTTGAGGTTCCTTCCTAGAAATCAAGTTTAATACTTCGTATGTGCCAGGAATATGTACTTTAGTCTTCTGGTATTCTTGTAACTTCGACATCCAATTCTCTGGTTTCAAATGGCTTCGATCTGTTCTCCTGTTCTTTAATCAAGTGCGCGATCTTCCTAGTCATGAAATATTTTAACTCTTGCTTCTTCTGCTCTAACTTCTTTTTCTTTCCTTCTGGCCTGGTCTCTTTCAATCCAAGGTTTTACGAGCAACATAGTAAATGGAGCACTGCCCTCAATAAATTTAACAACTTCAAATTCTTCCTCTGTCAAAGTTCCCTTGGCACTCATAGATATCTGGGTAAGCTTTCCACATAGGTTTATCAACTTTCCTCTGAATAGTCCTATTCCTCCCAATGAAGGAATCATAACAGGCTCCCCTAAAGTTTCCCAAGTTATTTCTATCATAATATTCACCTGTGTTTCTTCATCCAGAACATAGTCAATGTCGAAGTCTCCTATTATTTCTTCTATGCATTCTTTTTCTTTGAATATCTCTGATAAGATGACATGTCGGTGGTCATTCGGGGTTTCTTTCATCTGTAGCAACACTTTCTCTGATTCTTTCTGGGGTTCTTCCATAATCTCAGTTGCTTGACCTTTCTCGTGGTCTTCTTGTCTCATATTCATCCTTTCCATGTTGGCTATCATTCTAGGGCAATCCAATACTTCATGGTACATATCTCTACAACAAAGACAACTAGATCTTCTACCAGGACATTCCTTAGCTAGATGGCCCAGTCTTTTGCAACTGTAACAAAGGGTTAATCCTCTCTTTCTCTTAAATGATCCCCAACCTCTCCTGTACTACGCACTAGGATCATGGTAGCTGACCTGCAAAAAATTCTTTCTAGGATCCTACATCCATTTGTTAGTCCAAACATTGTCTCTGTGCATAGGTATAACATATATTTCAATATTCTCATCAGATCTACTCATATCAAATCTTATTTCATCTATCAGTGCCCTAGTTTTCAAGCTAGGACACATTTTATGAAACATACCTAGATCCATACTTTAGAAACAAAAATTTCCACTTATCTTACTTCTACAGAGCACAAAACTTTCAGGTCTAAAACTTTTCACTATTCTTACCTTTATTAGAGCATAGAGCTTGCGGATCTTACCTCTTTTCTTCAGATCAAAAATTCTTTCTTTAGCACAGAGCTTGTAGATCTTACCTCTTATCTTCAGATCAGACTTATTTCTTTATCACAGAGCTTCACAAACTAAGTAGAGTACTGTGCACTAGAGTGACATATCTACACACAGAGCTTTCACAATTTCAGGTCAGATCTTCGCACAAAGCTTCTTCTTCCTTAGTTCCCAACAATCACAGTTTCACATCCCGACAACAGAACCATTTGTTGGCATAGGGGCATACCCAGGGTTCAACGCTACAACATTGCTCCAACAAAAACCTAACTACCGACCCTTTCGGCAACACCTGTGAAGTAGATGAAGTCTCACCTGAGGTAGAGGCACGGGTGGTTGCAAAACTCATATGTCTGCAACCTTAGTTGGGACACAGATCTGTGACTCTAGTCAAGGCATTCATCGGTTAACATTCATCGATATTCAGTTCTTAGTTACAACGTAGTTAAACCCTAATCATAGAGCATCGCAGTATTCAACCAGATCTAGCATTTAACAACACTTAGCATGGAAAAACAGATAAGATATTAATAGATTCAAGCACTAAGCGCATGTATGTAAGTCAGATCTAACATCCATCCATATTATTAAGCACTAAGCATTGACATAGCATTAATCTATATTAAATCACTAAGCACATTAACATATAAGCACATCAACACATTGCACAAAGCAAAGAAACACATCATATACATGGTTCACCCCCACCCTGGGGATACTTCCGCCAACTCTTTGACTTCTTTATTAGCGTCTTCAATAGATTACATGCACAGAGCCTCAAAAACCCTACTCCGAAGAGGACAGGAGATCTGTGCAGCTCGCTAGATCCTCCTTCCCCGAGTAGATCTAAGCACACAACCTTCCATAGTCTCTTACAATGACTTGCACTTAGCTCTTCAAGTCTCACACAGTAAGCACAAAACATCAACAATTCTTGATCACATAGATCCAACCCTAGCACTTAGCCATTCCTTACAAATTCTTCTTCTTATTACATCGCCTAGTCTTCTATATATATTACAAAATAGGCCCAAGCATGGTTAAACCCATGGGCCAACATTCCCATACCCATTACATGATCCCAAAACCCAAAAATCCCTAAAAAGGGGCTGAGATCCCGCGATCTCCTCTTCATCTTGTGCTCCATCTTCGACAGGCTGCTGAAGTCCCAAAATTAGGTCAAAATTGACCAAGGATCTCCCAACACTTGGTCAAGGGCCAACACACACTAACAACCACATTAGAGCCATGTAGAATCCACAACATTTGCCATGCCAGTGCGATAACAAGAAGTCAAGTCAATACGATGGTCCATGTGGAGGCCACCTCATCTTCCACGTTAGCATGGAAGACCCATGATGAGGGGATACATGTGGCACATGGTGATTTGGTCCATTAGAAACAAATTTCCACATCAAGGTACATATACTAGATATCGTAAGATTCAAAGTGTTCATAATGTTAATGTTCTGGGGGCTCGTTGAGTGTTAGTGTTCCAAGGGATCATTGTCCTGATACCCTGATGACCCGGTGGACGAAACTCAAAGTATGGACAATATTCCATATTGGATTGGGAAGAATGTGAAGCTATTGTGTTGAAGCACCTAGTGCCTCGATATGTCGGTGGCCAGGTCAACACCATGTTGATTGCCTATGGGGCCCATCGTACTAAAGATCAAAAGATTGGAAGAGTTGGTTGAAGGTATTGTAGGCTTGGTGGACCCGATGGGATGATCACTAGTTGACATACCATATCAAAGGAATAGGTAAAGGTGAAAATATAAAGGGCCCAGTATCCCGGTGATGAGGTTGTGATGACTAATGAGATCGAAGGTTGAGATTGGTTCAAGGATCAATCGGATGATTGCATTGAATTAAATATGGTGTGCAAGTTTCAAGGAGGACAATGGCCTGATAACTCGATGATATTGGTAGGTTGATGGGATGATATACCAAATTGGAGTACCAACAAAGTTGAAGGTGCAGTGTTGAATACTTGGGGGCCCAGTGGGCTGGTGGTTTGATGAGGCCCGTTGGCTGGTGGGTCCAATGAGAAGTGTATACCAGATCAAAGATAAATTTTGAGGATGCAAAGATAAAGGCCCTGTGGCCTAGTGGCTTGGTACATTGGATTGGGGAAAACAAGTTGTGGGTGCAGAGTTAAATGCCCAAGGCCTGATAGGATAGTGACGTGGTAGGCCCCATGGTTCTGATATACAGTGAACCGATCAAGCCTAGATATCAATGCTTGAGACCTAAACAAGGGACTAGATCAGACGTTTGTTGAGTGTTAGGGTTATGTGGTGTGTTCCATTGGCTAGTGAACAAGATCAAAGATTGCAATTGAACTAAGGACTTAATATGATGATTTTTGTGATTTGTGAGTAGATCATGTGCGAAACAAGAGGAAATTAAGACTGGTTTCAAAGGTTTGTACAACTTGATTTTATGGAGAGTCAAACAATTTGGAGCTGACCTCTTGAGCACACATTTTTGTAAGTGGACAAACTCTTGGGTATACAGAGTGAGTAAATAATGGTTCTATGACTGTTTTTAGAAGTGTGAGAAGAGTGATTTGTTGTGGAGCAAGTGGAAGCTGAGGCCTAGAGGTCCGAGGATGCTAGAGAATGAAAGAAAGGGAAATGTAATTGTGTAAGGGATGTAGGGAGGTTCAAGGTAAAAACATATAATATATGAATTCTTGTGAACTAATAATAGGTGGAAAGTTTATTTGTGATTACAACATCAATAAGGAGGCATTGAGATAAAAATTTCATGTAGGTGTTGCTAAGTTGGTTCTCAATTGAGGGGATTGGTGTCTCGAGTAGGTTGGTGCCTATAAACTGAATCACTGTAGGTTGATGCCTACAAGTATTGCTGAGTTGGTGCTCACTTGAGGAGAATGATGTCTCCTATAGGTTGTTTCCTACAAATATTGTAACAATAGGTTGGTTCTGTTGAGCACTCAATACACCCTAAAAAGCCTATGTCAAATTTTTACCTTTTTGGGTACCACTTGATATTTTCACTATCTGATTTGATTTCCTTTTGATAAATTTTTTGTCTTTGCTTGTTATTTTGACTCTCATTATCTATTTAGGTTTGTTTAACTTTATAAAACCCCATGAATTAAAAAGGCTTAACACTTAAATAAAGAATCAACAACAAAAACACTTCACCCGACGCGCTTAAGATTCGACATCGGAAGAAATTCTTAGAAAGAAAAGAGCCACTCAGGAAACCTCAATCAACGAGCGACAATATTCATTCGCATCGGAAAAAGTAAGTTTTAATAATGCCAAATTTCTTCATAAGGATATCTTCGATAGCTGATTCCTCTTCGACATCGGTAAGAGACAAAGGGATTAGACATTAACGAGGAATGAAACGTTATCGCTGATAGCTGTTACCCGACGCACTTATCGGAATCGAGGAAGACCTAAAAGAATCACAATGATCATTCTGACCACGCTAAAGAGTGCCCCCCAATCATCGATCCCCGATGTACTTCGACATCAGGGCTTTTTCGAGGAAGCTAATCCGTAGAAAAACATGTGATAGGTATCGCCGATCGTCGATCCTGGATACTTTTCAGCATTGGCACTTTAAGGTATGTTTTAAACCAAATGACTTAATGAAAACCCTGAATCCGATTCATACACACAGATTAGGCCCCCAGTCTTCAACGCCACGTGTCTTTTCTAGATTAGAGAACCGTACAACCTAGTTTTACCCTGAGTTAATCTTGGTTCCCCAGGTCCAAGTCACACCTCCGAGTTAGGTTTTCCACGTCAACATTGTATGATGAGATTGATCAGCGTCGAAGCTTTTGTGAGGGACATCAATGAAAACGTTCATAGCACAACGTCGATCCCTAATCCACCCACTGAGAAAGCGACACGATGGGACGTTTTAACGTTAGATATGATTAAATTTTTAGCATTTAAGGGGTTAATTAATACCAAATCTCGCATTAGTATCTCCTTCATGTGAGAATTAAAACAACCGTTTGAAATTACCGATAGACCACGTCACCCTCCATGCCTTCGCATTCAACCCAAGATGAATTTAAGTTTCATAGATTCGACGACAAATTTGTTTGAATTTCACTCATCACCCGAATTAAATGGTTGATATGACACGGTAAGTTCTTCCCTGATTTAAATTCTCTTGAGACATTGCAAACAAAACCATTCTACGTGCAAAGAAGTTTCAGAGCATCCAGAGAAAGCGAGATGAGCAATTCGAAAGCTGCAGAGTTCCCATGGGTATCAAATAACTAGGTTTTGCAATCTCTATAGGTATGTATCCAAGTCTGTGATTTTTACATGGCTACCATCTATATATTTGTTATCCATTTATGTTCTTTGCATAGTATCTAAACTTTGATTTTTTAGTTGCAGGAACAATGCCGCCAAGAAATTTGAACACTAGACGATCACCGAGGGAGTCGATGTTGAAGGAGCTTGAGGTAGGCGAAGGTTCCTCTCCAGGGGTTGCAAAACTATTGTAGTACACTCCAAGGCCAGAACTAGTAATTAAGATATCTACAAAGAAGGTTTTCATTCAACCTCTGACATTTGGAGACACAGAGGCAAGCAGAGGGACCAAGATGACACTCCCACATTGGGGAGAACTCTTAAAAAATATCAGCTGGGAGGAATTCCCGGAATACATCCCACACAATGACCCAGATGTGAGAGTGCTCGATGACCAGGTATTCTCGAATATTCGACGATCGTACCTACACATGGTAGCAAGAAGAACCCCTGTGTTTCCCTATATAGAAATTCTGCAATGGCTCATCGACCACACATACACACATAAGTGTTTAATCAACAACGATAGTGGTGGATGTGTCGGGGTCTTTCTTCTGGTATAGGTCCAGAAGTATTACAAGCTTAGAGACCCTGAGGAGCGACTAAACACAGATTTTGTTGTAAAATTCTATGAGCGGACACTAGCCAGGTTATGGCCTCATGGTGGAGAGAATATTAAAAATACACCAACCAAAGCACCGACTGGTACCGGACGACCAACCTAAGGGAGCCATACATCTACCTAATGGCTCTCATCTACCGATTATATGGAGAAAAGGGATGCTCCATATTTTCAGAGGCATGGATGCATATAGCTTATACAGTGGCCATTTTCGGGAGTGGCTTCAATTGGGGAGCCATCATTTCTAAGCAACTTAGCATTTACATACAACATGTTCAGATGCCAAAGGAAGGAGAGACACCATCATTCTACATGGATTCATATCTACTTGATGTCATGTGCGCCAGAAACGTTTTCTCTGGCATGAACCTAAGCTGGCACATCACAGAGCTCCTGTTCCACATATACTTCAACATCTTATGGGAGAAGATATACATAAAATCCTACTCCCTTATCTGCGATGAATTCATCGCACGTATTTATTTTATTATTTTCAAGAAAGAATGCTCGAGACTATTAGCTGCGGCCAAAAAGATGATATAAAAAGTCAACCACTAGTATCTAGATGAGCACAATACCTACATCAGGGTGTTTGGGGCCATCGAAGGATCTCATCTCCTGCCAACGCATTTCCCTGAATAGATTTTAGTGGGAGAGATATGCTACCAGACCATCTTGCAAGGCTACAACACCACCCTGGTGAAGGATAAAAAGAAGACATTTATACCTTATGGATTCCATGTAGGCTTCTACTTGGTGAAAGACACCGCTCAAGCCAAACAAGAAGGGATGAGCCAATTAGAGTTCAGATTCCAGACCAACTGATTCCACAAGCACAACCCAAAGGGTCTAGTCTTGAAACATGCTTCTCAAGTGTCGTCATGTTGGCCATATGCCCAAGAAAAATTTGAAGATGAAGTCTTCATAGAGAATGCTCAAGACTGGGATGAGGTGGTGGAAAGGATGACCGACCCAAAAATGACCAGGTTCAGATCCATGAGCCTGGATGAATAGACTACACCCATAGATAAATCGACTCAAGATTCCCTCAGAGCCAAAGAAGAAATGATAGCGGGCGAAGCAACAGAGGCCCCCTTGGTAGCCCCGGTGCAAGATAAAGGTTTCCCTATGACTCAGGATGTGTGGGAGAGGGGGTCACTCATGGTAGAACATATGCAATGGATAATTTATCAGCTACAATATGACCCAGACCTCATAGGTATGACAAGGTCCCCTACCGACAACCCAGATGAAATCTAGATAGGCCCAAGTGGCCCTCAACTGATAGACATTGATGAAATCGTCAGGTTAGATGACCCTTAAATCACAATGTCGGAGGCCAGATCAATGATGGGTGTTTCATCTCAGCCAAATATAGTCGAGGTATCAGTGGGAACAAGTGCACCAGATCCCCTCCATAGATTAATAAAAATATATGATGATGATGAGAGCCCGTAGGTATCCATTGTGACCCCTGTACATATCATAGAGGAAAAGGAGCCAGAGAAGACATCTTCCCCAACTCCCGATGCTCGAGTTTAGGGGATTCCATAGAATGAACAATAAGTTGAGAGTGTCTTAGACGCTGAGTTTCCCAATGCACCAGAGACCCAAGCGGATAGTCCGAAGGATGAGCCAGGGTCAAGCGAACAAAAGAAAGAAGCTCCACAATAGGAAATCAATGTCTCAATGGCCGATGATCAAGTAAGTACTGAGCCTACCCCTGATGCCTCAATTTCAATTGGTACTCAACTCCCCAATGAGCAACAAATAGAAGTCAGGCCTTCGAAACATAGGGAGGAAGTTCAAGAATCCAATCTTGAACAAGTGTATACCATCGGGAGTATGGGGAATACACTCACCTGGGGAGATCAACAAATCCCTAAACTCGTGGATGAATTAGCTAACATACATGCCATTGCTTATGACCAGACAAAAAAAATCTATCGTGCAAAGAACCACCAAGAAGAGGAGGATCACTCTAGATCACTCCATCCTCATCACCATGGAGGAAAATTTGATAAATACAAAGCATGCGAAAACATCCGAACTTATTGGCACAGGGATGGAAATATCAGATGCCACCCTGGACAGAGAAAAAAGGGATGAAGAGGAATTAGTTGCTTCCCTGAAAGAGTTAGAACATCTGCGCCATTTGGAAAATTATTACGAGGATACCACACAAGCCGTGGTGTTCCTGAGGAACAAGTTCCGAGAAACCTATAATAAATTTTCAAACAAGCAACATCTGTTCACTGCAAGAATAGCCATGCACCAAGAAGACACCCTCATGGCTCTGGAAACATGTAAATATATGGAGAGGTGGTATGAGAAAGTGCACCAAGCCATGGAAAGGATCGAATACATCAACATCGTTCAGCAGGGTCGAGACGCTGAAGAGCATGACATTCAGGTACTCAGAGATAGTAGCATCAACCGCATAAAGAAGTTGGCCGAATACTAGGTGAGAATGGCCCAAGAGCCTCATCGAGAGATCCAAGAAAAGTGGGCAGAGTGTGAAAAGAATTGGACCAAGGCCAACCAAGTGATGAGAGAAATCGACCTTCCGAAATTTAGCACACCTGATGACTTTGTCGACTTGCGTGACATCATCAAATTACATACCGAACAAGACTCGTCGTGGGATGCAGAGATAACAAAGGTGGCGAACATGGTGCCAGGACAAGTGCAATAGTTCACGGAGCACCCGATCAAGGCTTGGGCAATGCTACAACAATTAAGTGCCAAAATAGTCAAATATCGGGCACATGTAGTAGAGATCAAGGAGATCCTTTCGACCTCGATGGATCAACACAGGTTTCCATACACTAACACGTGCAAGGATCTTTTTTTCCAGTGGTCGCAGTACGAGAAGAGTATTCCACTCAAAGGAAACCATTAGATGACTTTTGAAGACTGAAGGAAGAAAGCGCCATGTGGTGAATTTTGTTTTACTTAGCTGCACTTTAATTGTTATTTTTAGTTAATTGTATGTTATAAATAAGAGCATCCACCTTTTAGTTAAGGGTCGATGGTTGTTGCAAAGACCCTCATTTTTTGGTTTTGTTAAGAACTATTTCAGAGCTGCCTTTAATTGAGAAGTCCTTTTTGGGACCAAAGACAAATTTTGTGTTTTTCATCAAAAGCGTGTATGATTGGATGTGGAGAATTATTATTTATTATTTCATCTCATGAATGGATGTTGTAATGAGTAAGAACTACTAAATCTATTCATAAGTTATCTTATGAAATGTTTTACATTTATTTTCTTTAATGATGAAGATAAATCATTGTGTTATTATGTGATCGATGATTAGAGTTGAGTGAATTATTTTACTTGTTGTCATTTATCGCATGCATGTTTTCTTCTAATAAATTGTATCTCAGACAGTAATTGGAATACCAACACGGTTAATGCATTAGTACTAGGCTTGTGGTAGAGAATCATTGTCTGCATGCTAGAGTGAAGGGGTTATCCCAAGCTCAACCTATTCTCCATTAGTTAAGCTTGCTCCCACTTTGTTACCTAGTTGGTTTATACCGGATTTTATCTTATATCAGTCCCACCTAAGAGAAAAGACAAAAAGAGAACGTCCGAACTGAAGGAGAAACCTTCACAAGAGAACGTAAAGCCCATCGATTAATTGGCCATATCGTAAGATCTGGAGAACCATTCCATCATCAAATGTTGCAGAGTCTAATTGGGCCTCGGTGGAGGGTTTGGTTCTTGTTTTTGAGTTTAATGGATTTAGGACCCATCAACAGAATTGGCGCTAGAAGGAGGGCTTGAAGAATGAATGGATGACACTATTTTTTACAAAATCTCTCATGGAGCTGGTAGATTCAAAACAACCCACATGCATGGCTAGTCATTCCCAAGAGAACCCACACACAATGAGTAATCCTGAAATGAGTAACTCACCCCATCCCAAGGAGGAAAATATGTTCCCTGATATACCCTACGCTCTTCCTCATGAGGAATTGAATCAATTCAGAAAAATCACAAGAGCATACGCCCGACAGATCGGTGCACTGCCGTTAGCTCCATTACTCCCTCGAAGAAAACAAATAAGAAGACTAGTGGTCGAGTCCCCAGACCAAGTTTTCATGCACACATTATAAGACTTAATATATTTTACCCTCACCGAAATCGAACATCCTCTTAATCTAATCCCTGAGACACCGGCTAGTAACTACTCTCAGCCCGACGACTTTTTTGAAGAGGAAGGGTTTAACTCAGAATGATCTGAAGACATGGAAGATAATAATGACCATGATGAAGAGTGGGGAAATCCACCTAAGAATAATCAACCTTGGTTGGACAGAGATGATTTGGCCATCCCTCGCTGAGTACATAACCTCCCCCGACAGATAGAGAAGTTACTCCCTAAATTTGACCCTGAAACCTCAGGATTTCCTGAAGACCATATCAAGAAATTCATACTAGCTATCAGATTGATGAATGTCCAACATGAAGACATAGTTTGTAGGATGTTCCTCTACACTTTCTAGAATTCAGCCTCCGTGTGGTATTTTAACTTACCTATAGGATCCATAACTAGTTGGATGAAGTTCCAGAAGGATTTTCTAGATAAATCTGCAGAAGAAACTACTACAGGAGCTTTGATGGATGATTTTTTCACCGCTACCATGAGTTCGAAGGAAAGGGTTAAAGAATTCAATAAAAGGTTCACCACCATCTTAAATAAATTCCATCCCGAAGCTAAACCTACTCAGGAGTTGCATATCGAAGTATACGCTAATGCTCTCCCAACTTATATTTCCATGTTTGTGAAGAGGGCTGCCAAACCAACCCTGGATGAGAACTTTGAAGAAGCCAAAATAATAAAGTTCCAAATGAAAGGATGCAAATAAGGTCAGGTATCTTTAGTTAAGAAATAAGTTCAACCCCCTCCCAAGAGGAGACTTCTGTTGACTAGACCCCCAAGGAAATAAACAGAACAAGCTCCTAAAAAGGGAAGTGGGGACATAGAGGACCTACAACGCATGGTAAAAAAGATATCAAACAAAATCTTAGACATGAAGAGAAGTGCAGGGGAGGGAAACCAAGGCCAAAGGCCCTATAAACCGTTTTTTAAAAGGAATTCACCGTTCAAAGCAATTGAACCTCCCCCAACCAACTTAAACACCGATCTAGGAAATGTAGCATTCGACTCTTTTTGTACTTATCACCAAGAGAATCACTCTGAAAGGCACTGCCCTCAATGGGTTCACGCCATGAATTTCATGGCCAACTGGTTTCTAGACGAATTATCCCTAACCGAACAATCAAACGACTCAGTTATGAATATTTCTGATCAAGAATAAGTTGCTTCGCCAGAAGAAACTACCATGTTGATATGGGACCCTGACCTACCTATGCCTTCTGATGACCTATTTGAGGTTCAAGAACCACCCACATAAGTCTTGGCTGTGCAAACATGAAGTAGGAGTCAACCTGTCTCAAACAACCTTACTACGACCCCAAATTCAGAAGGAAAACTAGCTCCCGATCACCCGAAAGCACATTTTTCCCCCCGAAGAAACCCTATAAACATCCATACATGAGAATCACCCAAGCTAGATTACAACATAGTAGAATATTTGAAGAAGTTGAAGGAAAATATATCGTTCATGGACATGTGTAGGATCCCTCAACAAAAAGACTTTCTTCTACAAGCATTAAAATCAATAGAAAATACTATGACAAGCACTGACCAGGGAATAAATCTAACTCCCATAGATCCAAGGAATAAACCGATTGTGAACACCTACTCTGAAGATATGAAGGGAAAACCTTTTGTCCCACTGTTCCTTTTAACGTTTGAAATCTTCAACATAAACCTCCATAACTGTTTGGTCGATTCAGGAGCATCTTATAATGTTATGCCACTGTGTATTTGGAAAAAACTAAACACAATCCCTCTCAAAAGTGATAAACATGTGATACAACTAGACAAAACCCAGGTAAAGGTTATGGGAGAACTCAAAGATGTAATGATCAAGTGATTGACATCATTGTAGTAGATATCCCAAAATCTTATGGATTTTTATTAAGTCGAGATTAGTCTGAGAAGTTAAACATATAATTTAGGACTCGGCTCACCTTTGGCTACCATTAAAGGGGCACACACACATGACCATGATCGATATGGAAAGATATATAAAACATACTGTCACTGACTTAGAAACCCTGAATGAACCCTCATCGAAAGATTTCCTTGTGCTAGGAAATTATTCTTGTGATTCTGACTTTGAGAATTTCTTCCCTCTCTCATCTGATGTTCCCCTTACCCAAAAATCTGAAATGTTTTTTCAAGAGGAATTGCCAATGACAATAGAGGGAACCCTCTTCTGTCAAGAACCTGCGTTGGAAATCATGAAAAAAATAGGGAAGGGAGAGGGAAGTGACAAAAAAGAGGAGGTTGATAGTTTTTTCCCACAAATTTGGACCTTATACTTTGATGGATCTAAATCGCAAGAAGGGTCTGGGGCGGGGTGCATCCTCATTGATCCAAAAGGTAAACGACATTTCCTGTCCTGTATATTAGAGTTTGAATGCGCAAACAATACCGCCGAATATGATGCTCTAGTACAAGGGCTAAAGAAATCCATGGACTTGAACGTTAAAAAAGTGAAGGTCTTCGAAGATTCTGAAATCATCGTTAGACAAGTAAGAAATACTATACATTGCAATTCTCCACACATTAAGAATTACCAACAGAAAGTGCACAGGCTAATAGAGCATTTTGAAGCCTTCAACATTACAACGATTCCCAGAGCAAAGGACATCCTTGCTGATTCTCTGGCCACCGGTGCTTCAAGGCTATCACCTTTAGAAGATTATGAAGCCTCTCGGTTCACTGTAGAATTTCTCTACAAACCCTCGTTGCCCAAAAATATTTCTAATTGGAAGTTTTTTGAAGGAGATGAACAGATTATAAACTTTCTGACCAATCAGGATAATTTTAAAGACTTGACTATTGACGATGAAATATTCCAAGAACAATCAGCAGGAACCGATCCTCAGATAGATCGTTCGACTGAAAAATCAAAGTCTCACACGATATTGAATGGAATAACCAATTTAGAAAACCCTTTTGACCTAAGGGAAAGATTTAAGGGGTTAAAAAATGTGAAAACCGATAGTTCCTATGCCATGCATGAAACTATAAATATCAGAACCCCGAAAAACCCAAAAAACGTAAACCTCGACAAGACAATATCTAAGGAGGAAAGGAAGGCCTATGTCAAAATTTTCAGACAATATCAAGATGTCTTTGTGTGGTCCTACTGATATTTGAAAAATTATGATACCCGTATCATTCAACACACTATCCATTTAAAGCCTGAAGTAAAACCCTTCCAACAAAAGCTCCGAAAATACCACCCATTCCTGGAGCCCCTCATGTGTGAGGAGTTAAAGAAATTTTTAGATGCCAAAATTATATTCCAAGTTAGACACTTTGGGTGCGTAGAAAATTTGGTTCTTGTAAGAAAAATGTCTGGGGAGATCCACCTATGCGCAGATTTTAGAATCCTCAACAGAGATTTAGAAAAGGACAACTACCCAGTCCCACCAATGGAGTAGCTCTTGCAGATCGTATCTGGCTCTGATATTTTCTCCTTACTGGACGGTTTATCAGGTTACAACCGGGTTCTATTTTCAGAAGAAGACCGCTTGAAAAATACCTTTCGAACCAAGTGGGGAACCTTCGCTTACAAACACATTCCCTTTGGGTTAATCAATGCAGGGGAAAACTTCCAGAGGGCCATGAATGTATCATTTCGGGGACTAATCAACTAGTGTATAGTAGTCTACTTGGATGAAGTGACTGTGTATTCAAAGAATAGAGAATATCACATCCAACATTTAGCCAAGATTTTCGAAAGATGTAGGAAATACGGTATATCCTTAAACCCTAAGAAAACTATTTTCGGTGTTGAAGAAGGTAAGCTGTTGGGCCACATTATATATCAAGCAGGCATTCACATAGATCTAGAAAGGATTAAGGGTATATATCAACTTCCCTTGCCTCACAACAAAAAGGCTATGTAATCGTTCTTCGGGAAAATCAACTTTGTCAGGAAATTCACCCTCGATTTCGCGGAAACTATCAAACCCTTACAAAAAATGATTCGTAAAGATGCTGAATTTAAGTGGGATGATGAACGAAAGAAGGCTTTTAGAAATATTAATACTGCAATATCTCAAGCCCTAGTGCTGCGAAGTCCCAATTTAAACAAATATTTCTTCCTCTATACTTTCGCCTCCGACCAATCATTATCCACGGTATTAACTTAGAAGGATGATGACAACAATGAGGCCCTGGTGTCATTCATGAGCACTAATCTCCAAGGGTCCAAACTAAATTACCCTACTATAGATAAGAAATCCTATGAAATATACAAGGCAACAAAACAATTCATATCTTACATCCTCAAGAACCATAACAAAGTAATCGTGCCTCACCTCACAGTCCTATCTCTATTTACTCAACAGGAGTTTGGGGAAAGAAGAGGGAACTGGATGGAAGTAGTCCAAGAATTTGATCTAGATATAAAACCTGCTAAAATGGTTAAAGGACAAGGGTTATTCAAACTGACAGCTGAAGCCCATGACCAATTAAATGATGACCCCAGATGGGAGAATGAATTATCATTGTGGTGTGGTGAAGCTTCATATGTATCCTCAAGGAAAGAGTCTTGGTATGCGAAACTAACTTATCTCTTGCATCATGGGACTTTCCCAGAAAACCTAAACCCTAGGGAAAGGAGAGCTCTCAGGTTAAAATCCGTTCAATATTGACTCATAAATTCGGTACTCTTCCGGGTTAATTATGATGGGGTACTTCTAAGATGTGTCGAATGTGAAGATGTAGAAAAAGTTCTGAAAGAGCTCCATGATGGTCCCGTGAGTGGAAATTTTGTAGGAAACACCACAACTCATAAGATATTGAGAGCTGGCTATTATTGGCCTACTTTATTCAAAGACGCTCACACATATGCTAGAAATTCTAAGACTTGTCAAATAAGTGTTGGAAGTGAAAAGAGAGCAGCTGTCCCACTCCAACCGGTGGCCGTTTCTAGGCCTTCCGAGCAATGGGGGTTAGATATCATAGGAGAAATTACACCTAGTTCTTCAAAACAACATAATTACATACTTACTGCCACTGATTATTTCACGAAATGGGCAAAATCCATCCCTCTGACTCATGTAAATGAGAAGGGGGTAATCCAATTCATAGAAAAACAACTGATCACAAGGTTCGATGTCCCTTCTATCCTTGTTTTTGATAATGAAACTTATTTTTCTTCCACCTTATTAACAGAGTTTCCCCTAGACAAAGGAATCATAATTAGATTCTCTAAAAACTATTATGCACAAGGAAACAGAGTGGAAGAATCAACTAATAAGAACCTAGTGAGAATATTAAAGAAAACAGTTGCAAACAACCAAAGGAATTGGCACAATTCACTTCATAATGCTTTATGGGCCGATAGAGTCACACCCAAGGAAGCTATAGGCAATTCCCCATACTTTCTGGTATACAAACAAGAAGCCATTCTCCTGAACGAGCTTTATCTTCCATCTATTCAACTTGCTCAGGATTCTAGAGGACAAGCCTCATCAGTCATACAACAAAGAATTGACACCCTGCTCATGCTAGAAGAAGAAAGGGAGAAATCTAAATCAAAGTTCATAACTCACTAGCAGATAGTTAAAAGGTGGTTGGATAAACATAAGGCTAAAGAGAAGAATTTTGAGGTAGGAGACTTAGTCCTAAAATGGGACAAAGCAAATGAGCCTAAAGGAAAACATTATAAGTTTAAGAATCTATGGCTCAAACCTTTCCAGGTGGCTAAGAAGATTGGGTTAGGCACGTATTGATTGCAGAATCTGAGCGGGCAACCTGACACCCTTTTGGTGAATGGCCAAGCCCTAAAACAATATTTCCATTAAAAAAAAAATATTTTATGTTTTTATGTTTTACGATGTTTATTTTATACAAGTTGATTGCGAAATGCATTTTGTTTTATCTTACACGGTTGTGATTCTGATATTTTGAAGATTGTGTTTAGAAGTACAATGGTTGACCTCAAGTCATGAAACATAGAGAAAACCGTTTCTAACTCGTCACTCACATACAAAAAAAAAAACTGTTGGGGAACCCGCAGTTGTTTCAAGGGATTATTTTTCTAACCTGCACAGATGTACAACTTCGGAGAAATGCGAAAGTGCCTGCCTGATGGTCTGGTGAAAACCTTAAGGTAAATATGGTAAGCTGGAATGGACTACATATACCTCAGAGATAGAGCTAACAAAATTTCACCTTAACCATCTCATTCTTGCAAATAACAAACTTCCTCCTCTCCCACTCGCTCAGGTCATTCTGCCGAAAAAAAAAATCAACTATAACAAATGAGCGCACAGTAGGAGAGGGTATGCAGATATCTCTGTTGGGGCTATGGATGCTTGATGGAAGTGGAGAAACACCATAGAAAATGAATAAGGGTAACTAAAAGGCCTAGTGCCAGTGAATGCTTTACTAGACTCTTATAAAAGGGGGCATGAGTCAGGGTTATAGGAAACGAAGGTTGAATAAAGGTTGAAAACCCCACAGGCAGGCCCAAATGTGTCAACCGAGGAATTTCAAATGCAAGGGTGAAAGGGGATCTGATATAAAATAGTTAAGTTCTTCACAAGATTTTTCATCAGTCGAGCCCAAGGGAGGAACAAAGATTCTGCTTTCGCCCAATAAGTCTTGATTTGTTGAGCACTCAACACACCCTAAAAATCCTATGTCAAATTTTTACCTTTTTGGGTAGCACTTGATCTTTGCACTATCTGATTTGATTTCTTTTTGATAAATGTTTTGTCTTTGCTTGTTCTTTTGACTCTCTTTAGCTATTCAGGTTTGTTTAACTTTATAAAACCCCATGAATTAAAAAGTCTTAACACTTAAATAAAGAATCAATAACCAAAACACTTCACCCGACATGCTCAAGATTCGACATCGGAATGAATTCTTAGAAAGAAAAGAGCCACTCAGGAAACCTTAGTCACCGAGTACCGATCTTCATTAGCATTGACATGAGTAATTTTTTTTCACGCCAAAGTTCTGCATAAGGATATCACCGATAGCCGATTCATCTTCAGCATCGGTAAGAGACAAAGGGATTAGACGTTAACGAGGAAGGAAACAATATCACCGATAGCTGTTACCCGACTTGCTTATCAGAATTAGGGAAGACCTAAAAGAATCTCAATGATCATTCTGACCACGCTAAAGAGTTCCCCCCGATCGCCGATCCCCGATGTACTTCGACAACAAGACTTTTTCGAGGAAGCTAATCTGTAGAAAAACATGTGATAGGTATCGCCGATCGCCAATCTCAGATAGTTTTTGGCATCAACACTTTAAGGTATGTTTTAAACCAAATGACTTAAACACACAGATTAGGTCCTTTGTCTTCAACGCCACATGTCTTTTCCAGATTGGAGAATCGTACGACCTAGTTTTACCCCAAGTTAATCTTGGTTCCCCAGGTCCAAGTCACACCTCTGAGTCAGTTTTTCCATGTCAGCATTGTACAATGAGATTGATTGGAATCAATGCTTTTGCGATGGACATTGATGAAAAAGTTCATAGCACAACGCCGATACCCGATCCACCCACTGAGAAAGAAACACAATGGGACGTTTTAACATTAGATATGATTAGATTTTGAGCATTTAAGAGGTTAATTAATACCAAATCTCACATTAGTTTCTCCTTCGTGTGCGAATAAAAAAAACCATTTGAAATTACCGATAGACCACATCAACTTCCGCACCTTCACCGTCAACCCACGATGAATTTAAGTTGCAAATATTCAACAACAGATTTGTTTGAATTTCTCTCATCACCCGAATTAAATGGTTGATACGACACGATAAGTTCTTCCCTGGTTTAAATTCTCTTAAGCCATTGTAAACGAAAACATTCTGTGTGCAAATAAGTTTCAGAGCATTCAGAGAAAGAGACATGCGCAATTCAAAAGCTGTAGAGTTCCCGTGGGTATCAAATAACTAGGTTTAGCAAGCTCTATAGGTATGTATCCAAGTCTGTGATTTTTACGTGGCTATGATTTATATATTTGTTATCCGGTTATGTTCTTTTGATAGTATATAAACTTCGATTTTTAAGTCATAGGAACAATGCCGCAAGGAAGCTGAACACTAGATGATCACCAAGGGCACTGAAGTTGAAGGAGCCTGAGGTAGGTGAAGGCTCCTCTCCAGGGGTCACAAAACACTTGGAGTACACTCCGAGGCTGAAACCAATCATTAAGACATCTACAAAGAAGGTTTTCATTCAACCTACGACCTTTGGAGAGATAGAGGCAAGCACAAGGACCAAGATGACACTCCCACATTGGGGAGAACTCTTCAAAAAGATCAAACAGGAGGAATTCCCGGAATACATCCGAGACAATGACCCAGATGTGAGAGTACTCGATGACCAGGTATTCCTGAATATCTGACGATCTTACCTGCACATGGTAGTAAGAAGAACCCCTATGTTTCCTTGTATAGAACTTTATTAGTGGTTCATTGACCACACAAACAAACATAAGTGTTTAATCAATGACGATAGTGGTGGATGTGTCGGGGTCTTCCTTCTGGTAGAGGTCCAGAAGTATTACAAGCTTAGAGATTCTGAGGAGGGAATAAACACAGATTTTGTCATAAAATTCTATGAGTGCCACGACACCATCCGGGAAAAGGCCTCATGGTGGAGAGAAGATACAAAATACACCAACCGGAGCACTGACTAGTACCAGACGACCAACCTAAGGGAGCCATACATCTACCTAATGGCTCTCATCTATCGATTATATCGAGAAAAAGATTGATCTAGATTTTCAGAGGCATGGATGCCTCTAGATTACACAATGGTCATTTTCAGGAGTGACTTCAACTAGGGAGACATCATTTCTATGCATCTTAGCATCTGCATACAACAGGTTCAGATGCCGAAGGAAGGAGAGACACCAGCATTCTACATGGCTTCATATCTACTTGATGTCATGTGCACCAGAAACATTTTCGTTGGCATGAACCTGAGCTAGTACGTCACAGAGCTCTCGGTTCATGTAGACTTCAGCCTCTTATGGGAGAACAGTTACAAAAAATCCCACTCCCTTATCTGCGATGAATTTACCGCACGTATTTGTTTTATTCTTTTCAAGAAAGAATGCTCGAGACTATCAGCTGTGACCAAAAAGATGATATCAAAAGTTGGCCACTGGTATCTGGATGAGCGCGATACCTACATCAGGGTGTTTGGGGCCACTTGAGCGCCTTATCTCCTGCTAGCGCATGTCCCTGACCGACGTGTAGTGGGAGAGATATGCTACCATACCATCCTGCAAGGCTACAATGCCACCTTGGTCAAGGATAAAAAGCAGGCATTTATACCTTATGGATTCCATGTAGGCTTCTACTTGGTAAAAGACACTGCTCAAGACAAACAGGAAGGGCTGAGCCAATTAGAGTTCAGATTCCAGACCGGTCGATTCCATAAGCACGACCAAAAGGGTCTAGTCTTGAAACATGCTTCTCAAGTGTTGTCCTGCTGGCCATACGCCCACGACAAATTTGAAGATGAAGTCTTCACAAAAAATGATCAAGAATGGGATGAGGTGGTGGCAAGGATGGTCGACCCAAAAATGACCAGGTTTAGAGCCATGACCTGGACGAACAAACTAAAACCATAGAGCAATCGACTCAAGAGGTCCTCAGAGCCTGAGAAGAATCGATAACGACCGAAGCAACAGAGGTCCCTCTGGTAGCCCTGGTGAAGGATATAGGTTTCCCTATGACTCATGATGCATGGGAGAGGGGGTTACTCATGATATAACATGCACAACAAATAATTGATCAGTTGCAAGATGACCCAGACCTCACAAGTATGACAAGTTCCCTTTATGACAACCTAAATGAAAGCCAGATAGGCCCAAGTGGCTCTTAACTGATAGACGTCAATGAAATTGTTGGGTTAGACGACACTAAAATCACAACGCCGCAGGCCAGATCAATAGTGGGTGTTTTAGCTTAGCCAGAGGCAGTTGGGGTATCAGTGAGAACAAGTGCACCAGATCCCCTTCGCGAATTAATAAAAATCTATGATGATGATGAGAGCCCGGAGGTATCCCTTGTGACCCCTGTACATATTGTATAGGAAAATGAGCCAGAGAAGGCATCTTCCCCAACTCCCAACGCTCGAGTTCATGGGCTTCCACAGAATGAACAAGAAGTTGAGAGTGTCTTAGACACTGAACTACCCAATGCACTAGAGACCCAAGTGGATAGTCCGAAGGATGAGCCAGGGTCGGGTGAACAAAAGGAAGAAGCTTCACAGTAGGAAATTTACGTCTCAACGACCGATGATCAAGTAAGTACCGAGCCTACCCCCGATGCCTCAATTTCAATTGGTACTCAACTCCCCGATGAGAGATAAAAAAAAGTCGGGCCTTTGGAACACAGGGAGGAAGTTCAAGAACCCAATCTTGAACAAGTGTATACCATCGAGAGTCTGGGGAATACACTCACTTGGGGAGATCAAAAATTCCCTGAACCTGTGGATGAAGTAGCTGACATACATGCCGTTTCTTATGACCGGAAAATAAAATCTATCGTGTAGAGAACCACCAAGAAGAGGAGGATCACTCTAGATCACTCCATCCTCATCACCACGAAGGAAAATTTCATAAATACAGAGCATACCAAAACATCTGAACTTATCGACACAATGATGGAAATCTCAGATGCCACCCTAGACAGAGAAAAAAGGGATGAAGAGGAATTGGCCACTTCCCTAAAAGATTTATAACATTTGTTCCATTTGGAAAATTATTACAAGGATACCACACAAGCCGCGATGTTCCTAAGGAACAAGTTCCAAGAAACCTATCATAAATTTGCAAACGAGTGGCATCTGTTCACTGCAATAATAGCCGAGTACCAAGAAGACACCCTCATGTTACTGGAAACATGTAAATATATGGAGATGTGGTATGAGAAAGTGAACCAAGGAGTGGAAAGTATCGACTACATCAACGTCGTTCATCAGGGCCAAGACGCCGAAGAGCACGACATTCAGGTACTCGGAGATAGTAGCATCGACCGCATAAAGAAATCAACTGAATACTGGGTGAGAATGTCCCAAGAGCCTCATCGGGAGATCCAAGAAAAGTGGCCCGAGTGAGAAAAGAATTGGACCAAGGTCAATCGAGCGATGAGAGACATCAGCCTTCCGAAATTCAACACACCTGATGACTTTGTCGACTTGCATGACGTCGTCAAATTACATACCGAACAAGACTCATCGTGGGCTACAAAGATAACAAAGGTGGTGAACATGGCGCTAGGACAAGTGCAACATTTCACGGAGCACCCGATCAAGGATTTGACAGTGCTACAATAGTTAAGTGCCAAAACAGTCAAATATCAGGCACATGCAGTAGAGATCAAGGAGATCCTTTAGGCCCCAATGGATCAACATAGGTTTTCGTATGCTAACATGTGCGAGGATCATTTTGTCCAGTGTTCGATGTACAAGAAGATTCATCTGCTCAAAGGAAACCATTAGATGACTTTTGAAGACCGAAGGAAGAAAGAAACATGTGGCGAATTTTGTTTTACTTAGGTGCACTTTAATTGTTATTTTTAGTTAATTGTATGTTATAAATAAGAGCATCAACCGATTAGTTAAGGGTCGATGGTCGTTGCAAAGAACCTAATTTTTTGGTTTTGTTAAGAACTATTTCCGAGCTGCTTTTAATTGAGAAGTCCTTTTTGGGACCAGAGACATATTTTGTGTTTTTCATCAAAAGCGTGTATGATTGGATGTGGAGAAGAATTATTTATTATTTCATCTCATGAATGGATGCTGTAACGAGTAAGAGATACTAAATCTGTCGATAAGTTATCTGATGCAATGTTTTATAGTTATTTTCTTTAATGATGAAGATAAATCATTATGTTATTATGTGATTGATGATTAGAGTTGAATGAATTATTTTACTTGCTGTTGTTTATCGCATGCATGTTTTCTTCTGATAAATTGTATCTCAGTTAGTAATTGGAATACCAGCACGGTTAATGTATTAGTACTAGGCCTGTGGTAGAGAATCATTGTCTACATGCTAGAGTGAAAGGGTTATCCTAAGCTCAACCTCTTCTCCATTAGTTAATCTTGTTCCCACTTTGTTACCTAGTTGGTTTATACCGGATTTTTTCTTATATCGATCCCACCTAAGAGAAAATACAAAAAGAGAACGCCCGAACTGAAGGAGAAACCTTCACAAGAGAACATAAATCCCATCGATTAATTGGCCAGATCGCAAGATCTGGAGAACCATTCCATCATCAAACACTGTAGAGTCTAATTGGGCCTTGGTGGCGGGTTTGGTTCTTGCTTTTGAGTTTAAGGGATATAGGACCCCTCAATAGGGTCCTACATGATTTTATAAAGACAAGTTTTGTGGTTTTCTCCCATTTGGGTTTTCATGTTAAATATTTGTGTACTGTGCATTGTATGATTCTGTAATTTTTTTTTTCCTGGAAAAGTAATAAATAATAAGTATTGTACAGTAAGAAAATTACAAAAAATCCTATACTGATTCATCCCTCCTCTCAGTATAAGTAAGTGTGCCAACACTTTAGCGTAACGAACATTTGCTCCAATGCCTTCATTGAACTAATGTCCACCAAAGGCTGTATAGATGTCCATATTGAAGCTCCATGTGTGAATTCCCCATCAAATCCAAAATTTATGTGTCCTCTACTACAAGGTCAGATAGTAACTTGAACAATGTTCAAGATTGTCATCTTGACGACAATGTCCAAATGCATCTTGATTATAGGAATGAAAAATGGTTTTTGGCCTAAAAATCTGATCAAACTATCTAAGTGGGGCATGGGTTTTACCCATGGGGTATCCACTTAGTGAACCTGCTGAGACCTAGGTCTGGATCCCTACCCCTCCTTTCTCATTTCCCTATACCTTCATTAAAAATCATTCATTTTCTGTTGTTTAATGTTGGTCACTCATTACTGAATAACTCATTTTTATCATTACCTCTCTTTATAGATTTGTTTTTGCACCATCTTATGGTTTTCTTGAGGGATAATTGCATGTCATTGATTTGGTTTGAAATACTTGTCATCAAAGTTGTCATAGGTTGAGCTCGTGGAAAGTATAATAGAGTTTTATGTACATAACATAGCTGATTGCAAGAACGAGGCTATTCTTTCAAATGAGGATTGGCGCACTAGTTTTGAAATCAATTTATTATTTAATGTGTTATTTTAAATATTTTGACTGTTTGAAAGACACCTGCATAATTGAACGATCATATACGAGCGCTTCCACACCATATTACACTTAGTTTCATCATTACACAATATCAATTATGAGTGTGAGAATTGTACCGGTTCATCATGGCCATTACAGCTCAAACAAAGGATTAAATGCACACAGGAATAAGTTTTGATGTGAAGGAATCCACATTCATTGTATTATTGCCATCATATTTACTCTGCCCAGCATGGTTCCTCCTCAAGAACAATGGAAATTGAACAGAACCAAGCTACAAGGCTTAGAATTGTTTGAATCCATACCCGAAGTTAAAGACATTTTCGTAAAAGCTGAGTGGTATGATTTCCCGTGCACATTTCAAGGACACCACACAGGCTTGGATATGATCTTCATGTAGACATTTGATGGATTCCATACCATGCTTTGAGATACCTGGATTCATGTCACAAAACATTTCATTGGAGTCGATTTCTCTCTCCATGTATATGGGGAATGATGGTTCAAGAAAGGTAAGTTGCCTCTCGATATCTGCAACAAGTTCCTGGTCCTCGAGCACCAAGACCCTGACTTGAGCCAAGGAATTCATGTGGCATGGATAAAGGACAAATGTAAAGGGGCCCTAACAACAATGCAAAGATATATCACAGGTGAGGGTCGATTCAACATTATTCACTGATATTACCTTCATTTTCTAATGCATCTAAGTGGAGACAAAGAGCTTAGTTTACCATACTACTTGCTTAAGAGTCTAACCAAAATGGCCAAGAGGGTTTAAGGTCACCCTGAATCTTCCCATAGATGTATGTAGCACTAGGGCTTGATTAAATTGTTGGTGACTTTCACTCTAGAGGAATTGAAAATTCTCTGGGACTATTTCTTGAAGTCTATGGGATTGAAAGAACAAGAGCAGGTCCCCGATTCACAAAACGAAGGTGTTTCAAGTGAGGAGGTTAGGGTTTCTTCAGATCCTGACAGCTTGATGAAGCCTGTCCAAACCACAGTGAGTAAAGGGAAAGGCCCTAAAATGAGAAATACTCCCCCTAAAACAAAATATCCAGAAACCCCCATATAGGATTCCCCTTGCATGCAATTGAGGTCGTCTACAAGAAAGGGGAAAGGAAACAATATTGAAAAATCTCCTAATGTGCACCCACCTACACTAGAGATGCCACAAATGTCTCTGTCATCCAACCACTCAGAGGAAGACCAAAAAACCTTCATCGAGTAGCAACCTAATAAGCCCGTGACTCGAATGAGAGGGAAAATTAGACCTGACTTGCACAACAAGGAAGTAATTAAAGAGAAGGTTGTTCTTGTATAAGCTCCACCTAAAACATCTCCTCTAGCCAGGCAGGACAGGAAAAGGAAGGGCAAGAAAAATAATGAATTTCCAAGCAAACCTAATAGAAAGACTAGAATTACGAATAAGTTGAGGTTGAAATCCAAAGCTTTGTTCAAACCATCATTAAAGGAACCCCACCCAATTCTGATCGAAGATGATGATAGTTTTGAATTCGCCAGCATGGAGGAAATGGAAGTCAACGTGTCAAAGGGTATGGCAGTGAAAAAGGAAAAATCAAAGTCTAGTGAAAATGAGGCTACAAAAACACCATTTGAAATAGTGAAAAAGGAGTATGCTTTAGACTCCAGTTAATAGGGAATACAATATTATGGATTTGATCCCAAGCAAGACTCTATTGAAACCTAACCACATGCATGTTAGAAAAACAGGACCGCGAAGCAATAAAATAAAACAAATGCGGAAACAAAACACAGAAGATACACAATACAAGAGAGACACAAATTTACGTGGTTCACCTAGTGTGGGCTACGTCCACCAGAGAAATTGCCAGGTCCTTTCTTTATTATTATCTAGCAAAATGAAGGAATACAACCTACATCAAAACCTGCTGTAACTTCCTCTTCTTTATCTCACAGTCTCCTCTCTCAGAATACAATACTCGCCAACATACATAGCCGCAATACATTTCCCTCATAAAAGAGGGTTGCATTCTAGGGCAAAAAACCCTAAAATAATCTCTATCGTTAGATCTGCGACCTTATAATGAATAGTCTAGATTTACAATGAAATTACAATATACTTTTCGGGGTACCCCC
>SNQJ01S0017025.1:108787-137767 GCA_010110895.2 Picea sitchensis
GGATCATAGCAATGTCAATCATGTCTCATCATTAAATTTATCAAATACATGCATGAAATCCCTAGCATATCATCTAAGAGCTCAAAGACATTACACATATCTACCATACAAAGTTGAAGAAACAAACATGACAACCTATTGGGCTAATATCCACAAGAAAAGGAAAGTTCCCACAGAGGATCATTCAATCCATGTTCATGAAGTGATATGTCTAGGGATGTCCAATCACACTAAGACCAGAGGTAGGTGTTGTCCGTGGGTGCCTTTGTAGGAGGTGAGCTGTACCCATCATTGATGCACTTTTTCCAAACCCCTTTATTGCCTTTATTTATTTATTGCTTTTCTTTCTTTTTACTTCAAGGTCTGACCAGAGGACACTACCTTGGCGTGGTGACCAGAGCTGACAGTGTTACCCACTGGTATTTTCGCAGAAATGATAAGGTTGGCTCGCGATGAGAGCCCCTTTCCCTTGGCCATGCAACCAAAGGTCATTGCCCTGGCGTGGTGACCAGATAATGGCAATGTCATACTGCTAGATACCTATGAACATAACGGGCCGACTCATGATGAGACCTCCCATCCTCTTGGTTAGGTCTTGTTTTATTATTTTTCTTAGGGTCCCTTTTGTTTCTTATCAAGAGGCCTTTTATTGCCTTCTCGGGGATCCCTGGGCGAAGCATTTCTAGGTTTTATTTCTTATGGATTTTATCTTTTACCAGCTGCTTTTACCCCCTGGGCCTTTAGCCCCTTCTCCCTACAGGACAAAGTGTAACCCCCAAAAAGTCATCCTAATGGTTGGACTAGGGGAATGGGGTGGATGTGTGGGAGATAAGATGTAAAATGATAGAATGGTGGGAGCGGACGATGGCTCTGCAAATCCCCCTTGGTGGCTAACCAAAACCCATGAATACAAGCTTGCTAGGTCACCCCGTAAATCCCCCCAAAAATGGTCAAGTGGATTAGTGTAATATCCAAGCTGTCATTAGAAATGTAAGGAACCTGATGCACATATAAGAAGGTTATAACGATCAAACATGACACATACCATGATACCTTGGACCAATTACCTCATGGAGCAAGAGTCTCCTTTGATGCAAGTCCAAGCCGATGGTGATGGAAGCTGCTACTGCTGACAGGACAAGTCTGGCGAAGAAGAAGAAGGATGGCCCCCCTAGGGCCATGCTCAGGTCAATCCTGCTCTCGGTACTCCATGTCTAGGACCTGTGGGCCTTGAGACATGATCTCCTAGTTATCCCTAGAGATCAGGGATAACAGGTCCCAAGGGTTGGAATCCCAACCCCACCTGAAATGGGCTATGGTTGGTGGAGCTATGGAGATCCCTGTTGTAACTATGCTGAACATAGGGGAGAATCTCGTCCCATGTATGTGGATGCTTAAATTTATACATGTGCAGGATGTGCACAATCGTCTGATTGATGACCTCTTTTTGGCCGTCTGTTTGGGGGTGGAAAGGAGTGGATTTTGTGAGCTTGGTGTCCAACAATGACTAAAGACTCAACCAAAATGTGCTGAGGAATCTGCTGTCCCGGTTGGAGATGATTGTCTATGGTATCCCAAAGTGGACCCACACACGTTCAAGGAAGATATTGGCAGAGTCTGCCACTGTGATATTCTTCTTACAGGCTGTGAGGATGGCCATATTTGAAAACCAATCACCGACCACAAATACACAGTCATTTCCTTGCTTGGTGGACAGAAGGACAGACATGTAATCCATTGAGATGGATTCCCAATGCTTCTCAGGAGTAGGAAGAGGGGTGTATAAGCCTTGATTCTTGATGGATGGCTTAGAAATGGCACATGCAGTGGAAGATATGATATACTTTTTGATGTCCTGTTGAAGTTTTGCCTAATAGAAATGTTTCTGAAGAACGACCACAATTTTCTCCATGCCAAAATGTCCTGCCATCCGACTCTAGTAAGATTCCCAAATCAACATTGCACACTCACTTGTAGGAACACATATATGGACTAGGTGGAATAATAGTCCATAATGAATGTGAAAATTAGTGAAAATAGTGCATGTACCCAAGAGCTTATAGGTGGTGGCAAAGTCTAGATGTTGCTGATAAAGTTGGGGACACTTAGATGCTTCATGTCCATAAGAATGGAGCATAGTGGTGAGTGCAACCAAAAGAGGTCCATTGAGATAGTCATTGAAATGATTTGAGATACATGTCTTATACTTGATTTTGATATGGAATTGCTGTAGGTAGGTGGACCACTTCTGATGGTAGTCGTTCTGCAATTTACCCCGTGTCTGTATGAACTGCATAGGCTTGTGATTAGTGTGTATGATCGTCTCCTTTCCCAAAATGTAATGTTTCCACTAACGACATGATTGTACAATGGAATACATTTTCTTGTCATAGGTGGGGTATTTACAAATAGTATCTGAGAGTGTCTCACTATGGTATGCCACTTGATGACCATGCTGAGTGAGAACTGCACCCACATCATAATCATATGCATCATTCTCAATCTCGAATGGTTTCTACATATCAGGAAAGGAGAGTTCTGGAGTTGAGAACAAGCGATGCTTCAAATCATTGAATGCTCACTGTTTTTCCTTCCCCCACACGAACTTGGCCCTTCCATCACCCTTGGTCACCTTGATGAGGTCCCATGCAATATGGGAGAATCCCAAAATGAACCGATTGTAGAAGTTGGCTAGTCCCAAGAAGATCTGAAGCTCGGTCAGTGTTGTCGGGGCTGGATAGTCACAAATGGCTTGGATCTTATCTGGATCAACATGTACCCCATGCTCATCAACAATGTATCCCAAGTATTGGACCTTGTTCATGCCAAAAGATCATTTTTCTAGTTTGGCATACAACTTGTGCTACCCCAGAGTGCTCAAAACCCACTGAACATGCCGCATGTGGTCCTCCCATGTTTTGCTAAAGATGAGGATTTCATCCAAATATACCACCACAAAGGAGTTGGTGAAGGGTCTCAATACATCATCCATCAACCTCATGAAAGTGGCTGGTGCATTTGTTAAGCCAAAGGGCATGACTAGCCATTCAAAGAGACCTTCTTTAGATTTGATGGCTATCTTCCAAACATTAGTTGGTTCGATGGGAACATGGTGGTAGCCAAACTTTCGGTCAATATTTTTGAAGAACTTTTCCCCCTTGAGTTTGTCAAGAAGGTCATCAATCCTAGGAATGGGGTACCGGCTCCTGACTGTGATTTTGTTTAAGGCTTTGTAATCAATGCAAATTCACCAAGCCCCGTCCTTCTTCTGCACTAGTACAATTAGGCTTCAACAAGGGCAGGATCTGGGTCTAATGTGACCCTTTTGAAGAAGCTCTTGGATTTGACGCCTGATTTCATCATTTTCCATCAACGAGCGATGATAGTCTAGTCCATTAAGTAGAGGTGCATCGGGGGTCAGATCAATTGGATGCTTGACTTGGTAGTGTGTCGGTACTTGTAGTATACCTATGGAGGTAATATGGGGTACCTAGGAACCTTATATAGAGCCTTCTCACATTTATTACATTTAACTACCATAGTGGGCCTTTATCCATATAGTGGACCTAGTCCACCTTACGTTGAATGAACACATTCTCATATATTAAATGTCTTCCACTAATAATACATAACCACATTCCCATTGGGTATCTCCATAGGTACCCCATATTACCTGGTACTTCTGTAGGTTAGGAGAAGATGTCTCTGTATTCTTCCATGATCCCCTCCACTTGCTTCTACTACAAAGAGAGGCTCTATGTAGAGGCTATGAATGTGGCAGCGACCTTCTGCTTACTGTGAGCATGGATCACAAAGAATTCAAACTTATTGGTATGTGAAATGGCCTTATTGCATTGTTTAGCATAGATTAAAGAAATAGCAGTAGGCGATGCTACCTATGGTATCCTATAAAATTGTCTACCCAAAGTAATAATAACACTGAAGGGTCTAGACTCATACACAACTTGACACTTCCACAAATATGGTTGTCCCAATATAACATCACAAACTTCAAAAGAAGAAATATCACATAGTACCTCATATTTGAAAGGCTTGATGCCTATTGAGTTGAGAAAAAGGTACAAATATTCTCCTTATTAGTATGGTTTGTGATATAGTCTTTGTTGACTTTTTGATTAATTTGAAGAAATTAGGAAATAAACTGATTAGAAAGTCTTTTAGAAATATTATTGAATGATATTAGAAATTTTTTGAATTTTGGTTTGAATTGTTTTAATTTTATGCAGAAAATGGACAATTGTTGTTAACTCAAGATAATGAAGAAGATTACGGAGATGCATAGGCCATTGGAGATCAAAGGAATTAGGCACAAAATAGTTTTAAGGAAGATTGAATCTTTATCTTGTAATCTTCACAAATAGTAAAAGCAATCTTGAGGATCTCTCAATCCTCAAGATAACTTAATTTACTTATTTCATTGTAATATATAAAAAACAGTGAACAATAGAGATATACCCAAGGATTTTGACCAAACAAGAGGATCTCTTAATTGTTGACATTCTGTACAACGATCCATTGTAAATGTTTTATCAGTAATGGAATTAATGAAAGATGAAAGTGTTTTGATCATACCTGCGTACTGAGTTTTTAGTAGCAGTATCTTCTGAAGACCATGGGTCCAGTCAGAAGGAGCTACTGTCTCATATGTAATCGTATCAATTCTATTTTAGTTTTGTGATTTGAATTTCCCTACAACGGTTAAGATAAATTTGTGAGTGTGTTGATTATATTATGAATTGGTTATGTTGTTCAATTTCATAGAATAGATGTTTCATTTGAGAATTATCGATTGCTGTTCCATTTCCAATTACTGTTAGTTTATATCTTGTAGATTCCTTTCATTTTCGCACACATTGTTCCTTTTATCAAATTCACATTTGTTGTTCCTTTCGCTTAATTCACATTTGCTGTTCCTTTCGTTTAAATCTCGTTTGTTGTTCCTTCGTAAATATTCAATAATTCGTTGTTCCTTTCCAGTAGGTTAAATAATCATTGAGATATTGATTTAGTAAGTGTTTTCACAGATTAAGTTTTCGTTTCTTAGATAAATGAATTCGACAAATTGATGAATGTTTTGATTCATGGTGTGTTATTGATCAGATTACAATTTGTTGGATTACTGAGAGGGGGGGTGAATCAGTAATAACGTAATTATAATTATAATCCTTTTTCTCCAAATAATCCAAGTGTTATATCAATGTAGAATTATTATCCAATGATATACAATAAGAAGTGAACAATCACACACATGCATAGTACACCAGTGTTTTACGTGGAAACCCAAATCACGACAAAACCACAGAATGATTTTTCTTATATGTCTTGAAGAATTACATTCATTGGAAGCAACAACTTCCTTTGTTTTCCAGCTACAATTGAAAGGAGGCTCCAAACCCCTAGTTTCTCAGGCTACAACCTGAGGGAAGCTCCAACTCCCCAATTCTCTGGCTATAACCAGAAGGAGGCTACAACCCCCTATGTTCTCCGGCTACAACCACCTGTCCTTGCCTCGTCCAACCGCCCTGAAGTAGAAGGAGAATGATGGAACCACTGTCAACCTGTCACTGCTGTACAACTCTATCAACCTGTACTAATGACTCGTATCCAATATTTACAACTGCCTTGTAATCAATTTGTACCTGAACTAAACATGTATCTACAAAAATTACAACAGATACGGGACCTGTAGTGTTGCAGCCCACGTATGTACGTGCCCTATCTGTTATGCAGCTCACGTATGTACGCTACCAAACTGTTATACAACCTATGTATGCCTTTTGAAAAATAGGGTTTCCTTTTCTTGAAAACTTCTGACCTTTTGTACCTTCTTTCACATAGATCTGTAACCTGTCACTGTATCCAGATTGTAACTGTACCCTGTGCATGCATCCTCATATATAAAATTTACTCAAGGCAAGTATGTCTCTCTCTAGTCGTGTCATATAGGTATGTGTAATCATGAACAAGTATAATATCCCTCACATGATCTTAGTCATCAACCCCTTTTTGATATTTAGTCTCTCAATACATCAACTACTACACAAATACAAGCTCTCAACCATGTACCATAAAAACCCTTAGCCATATGCCAAGAAATACAAGATGTGCCTCACAATAAGTATCAATTATGAACATACCAACACTGTAATTCTATAGATTTGACTTATGTAGAAGATCACATGTAACCACTAGTCTTTCTAGGGAGAATCCTCAAATCTCCATTGCCATTCCTCATGCATACATCAAAATCCAACTATTCATAGAAATAAGACATATCTTTTGAACCAATGGATGGATCCGATGTATCTGAGCACTTTAGACCTTCCTGGGAGCTTGATCTCAGAATCTATAACCTCTACATCTTCATCTTCTCAAGTTTCCATGACTTTGTCAACATGTATGCTCCCTATACACAGACAACCCGACAACCCACATGGATCTGATGTACTGTACACACCCTATAGCTCGCGTATACGCACCCTATACACAGACAACCCGCACACGCACAAGAAAATAGGGTTTTCTATAAATATGAGAATTTCACCATCAACCCTTCGTGCTACCTCAGACGTTCACCACTTCAGATGTATCCACAAGTATTTATAAGAAGATTTACACAAGAAAATAGATACACAATATGTACAAGTGTGTTTTTTATGAGTGAGCTTTGTCTCTTATTTATATCTTCATGTAGCCTTACATTTTCCTTATTTTAGGGCTTCTTCATTTAAAATAATTTCTTTTTGCAAAGCACTTTGACTCTTGGGGGTTTCTATAAGACTCATGAGGGTTCTCGAACTTCATATGGTCATAACTCTCTAACCGTGAGGAGTTACGTGACATTCCACATACCACCAAAAATGACATGACAAGAAATATCCATCTAGGATAGTTTCACTCACAAATTCATTGTCCTTCATCTCATTATTCCTCAAATAAGCATGGGTTCTCTCACTTCGCAAAGCGTCTTCCCACGAGGGATTTCACCATAAGGGGACCACTTTGGAGTTCATCCATTTTTACTTCTTATCAACCATGAAAAGACAATAATGAGTCCTATTTACATCAAACAATATTGGGTCCATTACCCAAACCTTGTGCTACAGGGATTTCTTCAAGGGTTGACATCAATGACAACCAACCTTAATCAACAATCTCCTCCTTTGGCATTGATGACAACACTCTGATGCAATACTGAAATCATATCACTCATGCTCCCCCTGGAACCATGCCTCTGTCCTTTGTATCTGATAAATATTCTCCCCCTGGAACCATGCCTCTATCCTCTACATCCGATAAATCTCTCCCCCTTTTTCATCAATGGCAAAGGTATCTTTGCATCCGGGGTTGCTCCCCCTGACTGAACTGTCCTCTTATGGTGCTTCCTCATGTAAATCTAAGACATATAAGATAAGCATTAAAAAAGAATTCATTTTGGAGTATAAATAACTACAAGCCTCTGGTGAAGATATTCAAAGGATTCTCGTGGAAGTGGTTTTGTGAATATGTCCGCCCCTTGTTCTTTTGTGCCCACATACTTAAATCTAATGTTCTTTTCTGCAACCTGATCCCGTAGAAAGTGATACTTTATTAGAATGTGCTTCGTCTTAGAGTGCATCATCGGGTTCTTCGAGATACTGATGGTGCTTGTATTATCACAATAGATCGGAATGGGCTCATCATACTCAACTTGTATATCTGTCAAATTTTTTTTCATCCAAAGAACCTGTGTACAACATGATGCTGCTGCAATATACTCTACCTCGACTGTAGATAAAGATATTGATGATTGTTTCTTGCTTATCTATGATTCTAAACACTCACCCAAGTAGAATGGTACTCCACTGGTTCTTCTTTGGTCATCAATACAGCCTACCCNTGGATACCATAATCCAAACTCTTCTGTTCCTTTGAGATATTTGAAAATCCTCTTCATTGCTAATACATTTGATTCCTTTGGTGCTGATTGAAATCATGCCACTTGTCCAACTACCTGCATTATATCTGGTCTAGATGTAGTCACATATATTAGGCTGACAATCATTGACCTGTATTTCCTTTGATCTGTAGACTTCGAATCATCATCTTTGCTCAACTTGCAACTGGTTTGCATGGGAGTGATAACTGGTTTGCAATATTCCACACCGAACCTTTTTAGCATTTCTCTGATATACTTGGTTTGAGAAATAAAAATTCCTTGGTTTCTTTGACATATCTGAAGTCCCAAAAATAAGGAAATTTCTCCAAGTAATGACATTTCAAATTCATTCTGCATATCTTTTGCAAATTTTTGGCTTAACCTTTCATCATCACTACCAAAAATAATATCATCAACATAAACTTCAATTAATAAAATATTACCTTGACTTACCTTGATGTAGAGGTTGTTGTCTGCACTTCATTTTCTGAACCCTGCCCACTGCAGATACTTATCCAGTCTAGAGTACCATGCTCTAGGATCCTGTTTTAGACCATACAAGGCCTTCTTTAATTTACACACATAATCTGCATTCTCTGACAACTGAAATCCTTCTGGTTGTTCAATGTAGACTTCTTCTTCAAGTTCCCCATTCAGAAAAGATGATTTTATGTCCATCTGATATACTTTAACATTTTGGGAGCATGCATAGGCTAAAAGCAAACAGATTGCTTCCATTATGGAAACTAGGGAAAATGTCTCTTCAAAGTCGATTCCTTCAATCTGTGCACATCCTTTACATACCAATCTAGATTTGTTCCTTATAATTTGTCCATCTTCATTTAATTTATTCCTGAAAACCCATTTTGTGTTGATTAGATTCTTATTCTTTGGTCTTGGAACCAATTCCCAAGTGTCATTTTAAACTATTTGATGCAATTATTTATCCATGGCCTTATTCCAAAATTCATCCTTGCTGGCTTCTTCAAAACAATTTGGTTCAATTGTAGATAAGAGTCCTAGGTGTGTTTGTTCTGGTGAATGGATTTTTCTTCTAGTCCATGGATATTGATCTTGCTTTCTTATCCATGCCATTTTCCGAGGTTCTTGTCTGTGACTGTTGTTATTCTGTTGAGGTTCTTTAGGAGGGACTCTCATTATGCAATCTTTGGCCACGTGTCCAAAATTGTTACATTTTTAAAATTCCACTTCAATGCTCAAAGATGAAAACCTTTTGTAACTTCTTTATATTTCACTAGGTCTTCTTGAATAACCCCTTTGTGTATGAATCTCAAAGTTGTTATTTTTCCGGTTGTTAGCTTTGCAATTCACAACTTTGTGTCCAAAATTATTACATGCATAACATAAACCAACAAATATAGTTTGATACCTGGGATTTGAAGATCTTCTGAAAGGAGGTGCTCTTATGAATCCTTCTTCTTCTTGAGGCCTATCTGTCTATTGCT
Organism: Picea sitchensis; assembly: GCA_010110895.2. Classification (NCBI taxonomy): domain Eukaryota; kingdom Viridiplantae; phylum Streptophyta; class Pinopsida; order Pinales; family Pinaceae; genus Picea; species Picea sitchensis. Next base: position 118,193 of record SNQJ01S0017025.1, read on the forward strand.
GATTCTGAAATTTGAATCTTCTTGGTGGAGGAGTGTCCCTGTAATCTTCCTTGTATATCTTCCTCTCCGCTTTGATTGTTTCTGCATAGCTTTTTGGATTTGTTTCTTGCTCTGTTGTTTTGTAGCTTGATCCCTTTTCTGTCTGATCTTGAGGCTTCATTCTGCCTATTGTTGACTCTGGAATTTGAATCTTCTTGGTGGAGGAGTGTCCTGTAATCTTCCTTGTATATCTCCTCTCCTCGCTTTGATTGTTTCTGTATAGCTTTTGGATTTGTTTCTTGTCGTTGTTTGTAGCTTGATCCCTTTTCTGCCCTGATTGTATCCAAATCCAAACTTGTCAAGATGATATTTTTTTTTTTTTTTTTTTTTTTTTTTTTTTTTTATTATCCTTTCTTAGTGTGACACCTCTCGGCCTCTGCAAGTTTCCAATGATCTTGTCCTTTTCTTCTAGTTGTTCTTTTTGAGTTCTTTCTTCAATTTCTTTTATCTTCTTTCTATTTGAACCTTCAATTTTGTGATCATTTTGTTCTAGTTCTCAGTGTCATTTTTCTTGTCTAGTTCTCATTGTAGTTTTCTTCTTTTCTCTTCTGATAACTTCTATGACACACATTAATTATTCTCGATAGTCAACTTTTGCCTCTTCAATTTCATCTTCGAATTCTTCATATCCTTCTTCGGCTTCTTCATATTCTTTTTCAGAGTCTTCTTTGTCAGAATATTTTACTACCATGAATAGAACTCTTCATGTCTCACTGTCACCGATTTCATCTTCATCTGATGATGAGATGTCTTCTTTGATGCATAAGATTTTCTTGAAATATTTCTTTGTAGTTCTTTTGCCTTTATATGTGTGTTTTCCTTTTGAGTAACCTTCATCATTTCTATTTTTCTTATGAGGACATTTGCTAGCAAAATGACCAATACCATCATAATTAAAACAAATTAAAGGAAGCTTACCTCTATACCTACCGTTGGTTCCCTTGCTCAGTCTTTTGACGAAGTTGGCCACTTCTTCATCATATTCCGAGACATCACTGCTACTTCTATAATCTTCTTGTTCCTTTTTCTTTTGCTTTGATCTTTTGGATGCTTTAAAGGCTGCTTCTTTTACATCTGTATTTTCCTGTTCAGTTCTCATTTCATATGCTGTGAAGATTCCATGTAGTTCATCCATGCTTACATAGTTTAGATCCGATCTTTCTTCTAGTGTTGATATCTTACGGTTGAATCTCATAAAAATAGATCTTAGTACCTTTTGAACAATTACAGATTCCTCGATTTCTTTTCCCAATCCTATGATTTCATTCACTGTTTCATTGATTCGTAAGAAGTAGACTGCGATATCTTCATATTCCTTCATTTTTAGTTGTTCAAACTGAACTCTGTAAGTTTGAAGCTTTGAAGCTTTGACTTTTGTATCTCCTTCATAAATATTTCGAAGCTTGTCCCAAATCTCTTTAGCGGATTTACAGTGCTCAACTTTGGTGAATACCGTATCACTGAAACCATTCAAAAGTGCATTTGTGGCTTTGGAATTATTCTGACCAAGTTTCACTGCTTTGTCATTTGTTGGCGGAACTACTGGTACTGTGTATCCATATACAATTGATTGCCAAATTTCAAATCCCTGTGCCTGTATATATGTCTTCATCCTTATGCTCCAAAAAGAATACTTCTGTCCATCAAACTGTGGTATTCCATTTTTATATGAGTTGGTACTCTCCATGATCTACCTTTCAGTGGTTAAACTCATTTCTGAAGGAACCTGCTCTGAAACCAATTATTGGATTACTCAAAGGGCAGATGAATAAGTAATAGCGTAATTATAATCATTTTTCTCCAAATAATCCAAGTGTTATATCAATGTAGAATTATTATCCAATAATGAGAAATAAGAAATGAACAATCACACACAACACAGTACACCAGTGTTTTACGTGGAAAACCAAATCGAGAGAAAACCACCGAATGCTTTTTCTTATATGTCTTGAAGAATTACATTCATTGGAAGCACCAACTTCCTTTGTTTTCCAGCTGCAACTGGAAGGAGGCTTCAAACCCCTAGTTTCTCAGGCTACAACCTAAGGGAATCTCCAACTCCCCAATTCTCTGGCTACAACTGGAAGGTGGCTACAACCACCTGTCCTTGCCCCGTCCAACTGCCATGAAGTAGAAGTAGAATGATGGAACCACTGTCAACATATCACTGCTTTACAACTGTATCAACCTGTACCACAAACTTGTATCCAATATGTACAACTGCCCTAATCAATCTGTACCTGAACTAAACATGTATCTACAAAAATTACAACAGATACACGACCTGTAGTGTTGCAGCTCGCGTATGTACGCGACCTATCTATTATGAAACCCGCGTATGTATGCTACCAAACTGTTATGCAACCTACGTATACCTTATGAAAACTAAGGTTTCCTTTTCTTGAAAACTTCTGACCTTCTGTAACTTCTTTCACATAGATCTGTAACCTGTCACTGTATCCAGATTGTAACTGTACCCTGTACATGCATCCTCATATATAACCTTTACTCAAGGCAAGTATGTCTCTCTCTAGTCATGTGTCATATATATATGTGTAACCATGAAAAAGTATAATATGCCTCACATGATCTTAGTCATCAACCCCTTTCTGATATTCAGTCTCTCAATACATCAACTACTACACAAATACAAGCTCTCAACCATGTACCATAAAAACCTTTAGCCATATGCCAAGAAATACAAGATGTGCCTCACAATAAGTATTAATGATGAACATACCATCACTGTAATTTTGTAGATCTGACTTATGCAGAAGATCACATGTAGCCACTAGTCTTTCTAGGGATAATCCTCAAATCTCTATTGCCATTCCTCATGCATACATCAAAATCCAACTATTCATAGAAATAAGACATACCTTTTGAACCAATGGATGGATCTGATGTATCTGAGCACTTTAGACCTTCCTGGGAGCTTGATCTCAGAATCTAGAACCTCTGCATCTTTATATTCTCAAGTTTCCATGACTTTGTCAGCATGTACGCTCCCTATACACAGACAACCCGCGTATATGCACCCTATACACAGACAACCCGCATGGATCTGATGTACTGTATACACCCTATACACAGACAAACCGCATGGATATGATGTACTGTACGAACCCTATACACAGACATCTCGCGTATACGCACCCTATACACAGACAACCCGCGTACACACCAAAAAATAGGTTTTTCTGTAAATCCGAGAATTTCATCGTCAACCCTTCGTGCTACCTCAGATGTTCACCACTTCAGATGTATCCACAATTATTTACAAGAAGCTTTACACAAGAAAATAGATATACAATATGTACAAGTGTGTTTTTTATGAGTGAGATTTGTCTCTTATTTATATCTTCATGTAGACTTACACTTTCCTTATTTTAGGGCTTCTTCATTTAAAATAATTTCTTTTTGCAAAGCACTTTGACTCTTGGGGGCTCCTATAAGACTCATGAGGTTTCTCCAACTTCATATGGTCATAACTCTCTAACCGTGAGGAGTTATGTGACATTCCACATACCACTGGAAATGACATGACAAACACTATCCATATAGGATAGTTTCACTCACAAATTCACTGTCCTTCATCTCATTATTCCTAAAATAAGCATGGGTTCTCTCACTCCACAAAGCGTCTTCCTGTGATGGATTTCACCATAAGGGGACCAATTTGAAGTTCATCCATTTTTACTTCTTATCAACCATGAAAATACAATAATGAGTCATATTTACATCAAACAATCTTGGGTCCATTAACCAAACCTTGTGCGACGGGGCTTTCTTCAAGGGTTGACATCAATGAAAACCAACCTTAATAAACACAATTCTGTTGAATGAATTATTAGTTTAAGAAGTTTTTAATGCATGATTGAAGAAGTTTATTATTGCAGTAATTTAGATAGACTCATATTTGTTTTAACTGAATTATCTACATGATTTAAACCTATACAACTATCTGCATAGACTTTTCTGACATTCTTGAAAGAGAAGACGAATCCTCGGTTGATAAATTAATGTCAAACTAAGGTTGTTTTTAGGACATCTTTAGAGCCCAACATTTTGGCGTCGTTGCTGGGGAGAATGTCAAAGATAACATAGGTTGCATCTCTGGAGGATGAGGTATTGAAAACAGAAGGTAAGAACCTATGTAGGCAACAAGTAAAATGATTGTGTCGACACCTACCTTCAACTGATGCATAGAGGTTAGATAGGTGCATAGAATTTGTGTCTGTGTGTATGACTAAGAAGAAAGAACCTGAAAAATTAAAACCCCCACCAAAAAATACAAAATCCTAGGGCCCAATGCCCCCTGGAAGGAGCACTTTCATAGACGACATCATCCGAAAAGATGAATCTCAAGCCTCGGTTGGACCTTGAAAAGGTTCTACTAGAATCCCTCAAGAAGAAAATTCACCAACTATAGCTCACGCTAAGGTTCATAGTGGAACTGAAGGGACTGAACAAAGTTTCCAAAATACACATACGCCACTTTCCAGTCCTTTAGACGAGGGAAATTCTTGTAATTTGAAATAAGGAGAAGGGGATACCAGTGGGATTGCTGAGGCAAACCCACAACCACCTGAACCTCGATATCCTATTATTTTGGTAGGAGAAGGGACACTTGAAATCCAAGATACAGGTAGCGCGATTAAATTTCCTAAGGGACCAAGTAATCAATCACCTCTAATAGAACACCCATACCAAGAATTCCCTAAGGGTTATTGGCACATTTTCAACCAAATGGCACAACAAAATCAGCCGTGATCCTAGACTTCCACTTTGGAATATCCTATAGTTGATCTAATTGCTAATTCCCCAATGAAGGCCATTCCACTATAGAATCTTCTGACCTTCAATGGATTAATCTCAGAGGATCCTGACGCGTTATTATTCGAGTTTGATGTCTTGTGTAGAGGCTATGACTATACCTCTGAACCCCAAAAACTAAATCTATTTCCTTCCACTTCGAAGGGAGAAACTTTACGATGGTTTATGGGACTAGGGGGAGGAACTATAAATTCATGGGATGAAATGAAACAAGCCTTCCTTACAAAATATCAAGACTACTGTAGAACCAAGGATTTAAAGGACAAAATATTTAAAATGACTGCAAGAGAAAATGAAACACTAGAAGAATATGTTGAAATATTTCAATATAACTTGTAGAGATCACCTTATGGTACACTACTAGATGAGGTACTTAAAGCCACTCTAATAAAAGTCATGAAGGATGAATGGGTAGAAACATTGAATTTAATGGGAAAAGGTGATATTTATCAAGAAACATATGATGACATTGTCCAATTGTGCATCAGGTGTTCACGAGGTAGTACACGAACCAGATCAGGAATACAAAACCCCATCACCAGAAACAACAACATCACTAGTGGGAGCGTCACCCAAGAAAAAATTGGTAATCTTTTAGAAAATTTTAAAACAGACATTTTGGGTATGTCGACTACAGAATTGGATGTTATACAAGTTAAACAGAATCAAGTAGAGCCAGAATAGTCGTTGGCCATATTTTGTCCACGATGCAGAAGGAAACATGGTTCGAGGGAATGCCCCTTGGATGTGGTTCAAACTCACGCCATCTGTGCCAAAGACCATGTGACAGAGAAATGCCCATCATTGCCAGGACTAAAATCCCTCTTTAAAGAAGAAGAAGAGGAAACAAAACCAATATATTTGATGGCTCAGCATTGCGAGAGGCAAGATTGACCCCTAGGTACGCTACGAGATCCTTCTTCTTTCTTTTCTGGGCAGTATAGTCAACAACATAATTATGGAAACACATGGCAGGGACAACCATTTTCTAACTCTACCTGGCAGTCCCAAAAATATCCTACTACACCCTGGTCAAATCAACCAATTGCTAATCCTACTTGGCCTAACCTGCAATACCCCACCCCATTTTGGCAGAATTCAAATAATAACCCCTATCCTTCACAATGGACTAACACATCTTCCCAAGTCCCCAGTTGGAATAAAAAATGGTAGCGCCCCATGGGACTGACTAATCAAACCATGGGAATGGATCCTCAAGATCAACCCAGTTTACAAGATCCACTTCAATTACCCCAGAATACTCAACCTCAAATGAACCCTCAATTACCAGCTCAACCCAATTCGAATTCTAATAACAAAATAATCCAGCTCGTGTAAATTGTCGAGAATTTGGAGGGTGAAATCAACTCTGTAGGGTGAAATGAACTCCAGTTGAGATTAAGCCATATAATTTCTCCCGAGGAAAGTGACATTCATCAAGAACAAGAGAATGAGAATGATATACAACCAACAATAAAACCATCGACTGTGGTCATAACATAAGAAACAAAACAGGGTGAAAACACAGTCGAACAACAAAATACTGATAAGGACATAATCCCTTCTCCCCCATTTCCTGAGAGGCTAATGATAGAAAAACCAACTGTATATCCTAACTTTGATATCGTCGGGGAACTAAAGAATCTATGTGTTAAAATCCCACTCCTATAGGCTTTACAAGATATTCCTATTTATGCAAAAACAATCAAAGAATTATGTGGGAAGAAGATCAGAAAGAAAAATAAGAACCCATCAACTGTTCATGTGCTAGGAACTTTGTCCGATCTTATTTTATGAAAATAGGAGCCAGTCAAGTACACAGACCAAGGGAATCCCATGGTAACAGTTCAGATACAAGGTTGTTTTTTTCCAAACACACCGGTGGATTTATGGGAAGCCATCAATATTCTGACCATTGAGACCTGTAATGTCCTGGGTATCACCTCCTTCTAACCTACTTCAACTATGTTAGAATTGGCTGATAGATCGGTGGTTAAACTAGTGGGCACATTACAATACATAGCAATCTTGGTCGACTCTTGGGAATACCCAGCTGATTTCCTAGTTATCAACCCAAGAAGTAGACTCGATGGACACCCATTGATATTGGGACGACCATGGATAGCAACAATAGATGCATACATAGGATGTTGCATAGGCAACATGACAATTTCTAGAGGAAGTGATATAAAGAACCTTATCCTATATCCTCCAACTAAACCAAGTTTTCCTATCATACATCGGCAGTTGCAACCACCTAGATATCCAGAAGAAAACCTATGATCTCCTCTCACACTGGAAGAAGCTCTTGGGATAAAAAACCAACTAGAATATGATGTGATAAACAACTTCATTAAAAACCCAACAGTTATAGGCAACCCAACATGTCAGATGCTAAAAGTTGTTTTAGATAATGAAGCACATGGAGATCCTTTAGAAGAATTGATGGAGCAACATATTCCCACTACTGCTGTCCATATAAAACATTTCAGTTGAAATTGCACCAGGAATATTTATGAATATTAATGCCAATTTGAATGAGCAACAACAACAAAAATTGATTCAAATCCTTTCTAAATATCAACTGGATTTTGCTTGGGAGGATCCCAACATGAAGGGAATTGATCCCCAACTATGTACACATCATATCTATATTGAAAAATATTCCCGACCCATCCAAAAACCACAACGAAGATTAAACCCTCATCTCGGGGACATTGTCAAAGAAGAATTACAAAAACTATTGGATGTAGATTTTATATATCTTATTTCAGATAGCTAGTGGGTCTCTCCACTGGTAATCTTCCCCAAGAAGAATGGGAAGTGGAGAATCTTTGTAGACTACAAAGAACTCAATAAATCTACCCAGAAGGACCACTTTCCCCTACCTTTTATTGATTAGGTTCTTGATACTTTAGCAGGGAAGCAATTTTTCTCCTTCCTAGATGGTTTTAGCGGTTATAATCAGATTCAGATTGCTCCGGAAGACCAAGATAAAACTACATTTACATGTCTCTGGGTTACCTTCGCATATCGAGTATTGCCCTTTGGATTATGTAATTCTCCAGCTACATTCCAGAGAGCTATTTTAAGCATATTTTCTGATCTGATTAATGAAGGACTTGAAGTTTACATGGATGATTTCACCCCTTATGGCATTGACTTTGATCAAGCTTTAAGAAATATGGAGAAGGTATTGGAACAATGCATTGCTACCAGATGATGTTTGAGTCATGAGAAATGTCATATGATGATGACTGGAGGTGTGGTACTAGGACACTATGTTTATGCAGATGGAATCGAGGTAGACCCAACAAAAATAAAGGTAATCCTTAATATGCCTACACCTCGTACACAAATCGAGGTACATAGTTTCCTTGGCTATGCAGGATATTATCGCAGATTCATAGAATTTTTTTAAGGATAGATGCACCTTTACATGCTTTAACTGGTAATGTGGAATTTCAATGGTCTGATAAGTGTGATGTTGCATTTGCAGAGCTCAAAAGGCTGGTTTCAATAGCACTAGTGCTGAGAGGACCAAACTGAAAATCACCATTTCACATCTCTTCAGATGCATCAGATATCACCATAGGCGCCGTCCTTGGACATGAAGAAGACAATAAACCTTATGCTATTTATTTTATTAGCAAAAATATTACTCATGTCGAATTAAATTACACAGTAACAGAAAAATATTTTTTATCCGTTATATATGTTATTAATAAATTTTGCCACTATATAACAGGCTATCCGGTTATTTTGTATACTGATCATTCTGTTATAAAATATTTAGCTAACAAACCAATTAATAATGGATGGTTTACTTAGTGGTTGTTGCTATTGCAGGAATTCAACATCACCATTGAGGGTCGACCCGAAAGAGAGAATCTCATTGTTGATTTCTTGTCTCATGTACCCAAAACAGATAACTCTTTGACAATTGAAGACCAATTCCTAGATGAACACTTGTTCACTGTCACTATTAAGACTCCTTGGTATGCTAACATGGCAAATTATCTAGCAGCTAGGAACCTACCAGGACACCTGTCATCAAGAGAAAGGAAACTAATCGTTCAACGCAGTGCACAGTTCACCTGGATTGCTGGATACCTTTTCCACATAGGGTCTGATCTTCATATCTGAAGAGGTGTCAGAGATGATGAAATTTATGATGTCTTGAAGGCAGGTCATGATGAGCCCTGTGGCGGACATTTTGCAGTTCACAGAACAGGGAATAATATTTTACAGATGGGCTACTATTGGCCCTCAATATTCAAAGATGAAAATAAGTATGTCTAGGCTTGCAATAGCTATCATAGCATGGGCTGATCAGGCCAATTTGATGAAATTCCCCTACAAGTAGAAGTGGTGGCTGAACCTTTTGAGAGATAGGCACGGGATTTTTTTGGCCCCTTCAACCCAAAATCAAACTAGAAATCTTATATAATGGTTGCAATAGACTATATGACCAAGTGGGTAGAAACAATAGCCTTACCAAATGCAATTGAGGAAGCAGTCATTAAATTTCTCTTTGAATTATTTGTACGCTATGGATTGCCCAGGGAAGTAATCACTGACGGAGGGTTTCAATTTACAACACATAAGATCTCAGACACTCTACAAAATTATCACATTAAACACAGAGTTACCTCCCCATACCATCCACAGGAAAACAAACAAGTGGAAAGTACCAATAAAGTCTTGGAGGCAATCATGACAAAAACAGTCTCAACAAACCATCAAAATTTGGTAGCTAAGCTTCCAAATTCCTTATGGGCCTATCACACAACATGGCGTAACACTACTAGATGCTCTCCTTATCACCTAGTATTTTTCAAAGAACCTATCTTTCCAATTGAATTTGAGATCAAGACTCTAAGAATGGACCAAGAAATTGGACTGGATCTTACAGAGGCACACACATAATGCTTACAACAACTCAAAGAGTTAGATGAAATACACTTGTTTTCCCTTCATCGCATAGCTATTATTCAACAACAAAGAGCTAGCTGGAACGCTAAGCATATCAAGAAGAAATCCTTCCAGAAAGGTGATTGGGTGATTCTCTATGATTCCAGATTTCAGGATTTTCCTGGGAAATTACAGACAAGGTGGTTGGGACCGTATGAAATTAGAGAAGTTCATGATAATGGCACTGTCACTTTGGTTACCATCGACATGTCTGGTTCTCCTTTTTGGGTAAATGGACATCGGCTACGACTATACCATCAACCGCTTTCAAAAGAATCCTTTTTCCAAGAAGTAAGTAATGATCCTACTGTTCAGATTTTAGCTAGCTGGGAGGGTAACCCAAGAGCTTCAGTTCTACGAAATTGTTGTCTTTCTAGCACTATACATATCGTATATAGTTTTCTTTAAAGATTTGATTGAGTTTTTAGGTTTTTACTTTCTAGGAAAATCACTATAAAGAGCTTTGGAGAATAAAAACTAGAAAAGATGACTGTAATGAACATAATTAGCACTCTTTTTTGTTCCTTATTAAAAATTCAATTTTCTCCAATCTCACTCTGAAAAATCCATCGAATATAAACCTTGTTTTACATAGGAGATGAATATCTCATGTTCCGCAACAAAAAGTCGAGGGACTACATTAAAAAGAATGCACGATTATAGTAAATAGAAAATGAATGCATGACACCTACAAACCATCCAATACTTTGATCATTGAATCAACCTACCTGTTATGTGTTATATATGTACTAAAAACACAGTAAAACTACCCTCAATTAAATTGTCAACCCGGGGTAAGTAAACTTAGAGTTGTAGCAAAATATATGCCAAAGGTAGAAGGCTGGTAGGAGTATAGTCTAACTAAGGAAGGGAACTATCTAAGGCTAATGTACTCAAGCAAAGCTATCTAATGAGAAAACCATACTAATCACAATGAAACTATGTATCGATGGATAGTTCCTAAGAAAGAAAATAAAAACTCTATGTAAATCAAACAATAAGAAAAAGCAAACTAACAAGCATAATAAGAAAATGACAAAATCAAACTTCTTTAACTTGCCAACCTACATTCAATGAGCAACTACCCTATGAAAGCAAATAAATAAGCAAGTAAGCGAAAGCACCTATCTAACCTATTAAAGAAAATAGACAAGTAAGCAAAGACACCTAACTAACCTACTAAAGAAAAAGACAAGTAAGCAAAGGAACCTAACTAAGCTACGAAAGAAAAAGACAAGTAAGCAAAGGCAACTAACTATTGCAAGCAAAACTTCTCATTGAACAACTATCTAGCCTAAGAGGCAAGTGAACTAAATGCCCAATGCAAAACTATTTCTAATGCGTGAAAGGAAATCTAAATGCTCAATGCAATGCATGAAAGGAAATCTATTTTATTGAAAGAAAGAAAGACTACCAACTAAACTTATGAAAACAAGAAACTATCTCTTCTAATCTACGAAATCAAGAAACTATCTTTAATCTATGAAACACTCAAATGTAATGCTAGTGGTTGTGTGAATGCCTTCAGTGATGACGGATGATATCTCAATGACACTTGACAACAAAGGACAATTCCAATGGTATAAACTCAACACTAATCTCAATGGAAAAATGAAAGATATGGATTAAACAATCTAAGGAGAATTTAGCCATGTCAAAGATAATGTTAAATACCCTGCATATTCATGTATGAACCATCAACAACATAACAAGGTTATCATTCCAATTCTACACTATGTAAGCAAACTAGATTCATTCATTAACTAAGAAATTCAATTGCACTTTAATTCTAAGAAAGGAAATTGCATGAAATAAAACTATACTATGTCTATTTTAATCATTCAAACTATGATAAGAAAATGACTAAAAAACAGAAATTAAACTATGATATTAAAAAGTAAATTGACAATTACATTAACCAATATTAAGTAAATGAAATCCACGTAAACTAAGATAAGCAAGCTATGATTAAAAAACTGGAAGTAAATCTATCCATCCATCAAAATCCCTGTCAAAGGAAACCCAAATAAAACTCTATTTTATTCTAAAAACTCTGTTTTCAACTTGATTATAAAACCATAAATCAAAGCATAATTTTAACATCTAAATGCACATGAGGTTAATATGGAGACTTGGGGTTAGTATGGAGACTTGGGATTAGTATGGAGACTTGCAAGCCTTTTCTAATCTATAAAATTAACACATACTAACACATATCATCATCTAACCTGCAAAAGAGAAGTAAAACAATAAGCTACAACAAACTAATTAATTAAATAAAATCATGCATATACAGGAAGTAAGAAAGAGAAATTTAAATTAAGAAATGCATAAATAAACATAAAAACAATCACCAGACTACTGGTGCCCCCCCCAGCAAGTCGTGACTACCTCCTACAAGCACACCACGAACTTCAACAGGCCAAATTCACCATGAAATCTTGAAAACACAGTTCTGGCACAATTCTGGCAATGTAAAACTAAAAATAGAGGAAAATGAGTTTTGTCTCCAATACAATGGTTCTTCTACTTGCTTCTTCTAATTAACAATCATCTGACCACCTTAGAGGTATTTATAACATTTACAAACCAAGTGGTCGACCATAGGAGGGTCGAACCACCTCTAAATTCAGCAAAATACAATAAATGATTCCATAACTAACAAAACTGAGCAAGCCAATAATTGCCATCTTTAGACAATTGAAACTGATTTGTCTTGAGATTAGTAGCTGGAGGGGGCGATCATGAAGAAAACCCATGTGCCTGATTTTTCTATCACTGGCCGCTAATGCCATAACTACCAACTCGCCTTGCTTTTTTGTGCAATACTGGGTGCTGGAACAAGTGTCAGATCAAGTATCGGAACAAGTGTTGGAACTGGAAACATGGTGCGTTTTTCCCTGTAACAACAAAAAAACATGAATTAACTCTTGGAAATCATAGAACATGATGAATTAAACTTGATTTAGTCATTAAACATGAATTACACGTACCTTATGCCGATTATACCATTTTATCATAAAATTCTTCAAAAAGCTCCTTTCAAAGATGAAAAACGCATATGTACATATGGAAAAAAGTGTATAATAACATCATGAAAATGATCATATCTCGGGCCCAACATTAACCCCACACCTATGATTTTGCAGGTCGCACTGCAAACAAAAAGAAGTTACCCCTCGTGACTAGGCTTGGTGAGGAGGATCAACTTTGGAAACCTCTCCTTCTTGCTATGAAGACTTAGCCATGTGCCTCTTGTGTTTCTTTAATTGTGCTCTAAGGCCGCGGTTAAATTGGGTCATCCCATCGACTGACCATTGAAGGGAGTTAACTTTTGCTTGAAGGACTGCATTGTCATGATGAAGGTGTGCATCTATTGTCTTCCTCTCTTCCAACTGTTGAAGAAGTTGATGGTTTTCTTTTTGTAGCTGCTCTATGGTTGAAACAAAATCGATGATCTTTGAGAAAGGCTTAGATCCTTTGAGGAATGTGGAAAATTTATCAATTTTAGGATCTAGAGTGGGCATAGGTGAAGTAGGAGTGATGGGAGATCGGAAAGGTGAGGTAGGTTCTGATTTTATTTTCCTTAGTGGCTCTAATCCCTCCATAGAGACTTCCCTAATTTGCTTATGAGGGCTCTCAAGATCGGAGGACACTTGGATGGGATCCGAAGCAGGTGGAGGTTTTTCATAAGGATTGATTCTTGTGTTTCGGGTACTCTTCCGAGAGGGTCCTTTACCAAATCAATTGGCTCCCCTCTTGTTTGTAGGAATGATGGGAAAGTCTTTCTGCATTACTTCTTGAAGCTTTTTAGGTGTAGGATCAAGAGAGAGTGAAGGAATTGGGGGGTCAACAATAGAATTCTTTTGGTCTTTGCTCTTGGTCTTTTTTCTCGATGAAGAAGTAGGGATATCAACAAGCTTTTGGTATTGTTCAGGAAAAGAAAGGGTTTGTGCAAGGGAGTTTGCAGTTCTTGGAGAGAGAGGCTTGGATGGAGAGATAGTTTTTAGGATAAATGGCTTTTTGCCGGTCTTAACTGTCAAGTGAGGGTTTGCAAATTGGTAGATAAAGGCATCCCAATTTTCCCCCTGTTTCTCTAGTTCGACAAGAACGAGGAGTTTGATAAATCCATGGTGGAAGAGACTGTTGTGGGGATTAGTCACATTTTTCCTCACTTGAGAGGACATCTTCTCCAAGCTTTTGAGAAAATAAAAGGGAAAGTTCAAGGGTTTGTTGAACATAAAATGAGCCAACAATCTAAAATGACAAGCTTTGAAGGTGGAGTATCTACCTTCACATGTAATTAACCTTGTGATGATGATGAGGGGGTTAACCAATTCTATCTTTATCCACTCCTTAACATACCCTTGTGCTCCTGAAATTCTCTCGAATTCGGGCTTAAACACCCTGTTGTAACTTGAGTGCGGAAATTGATGATTCTTGAACAATCTATATCCCATTCTTGGGAGCTTTGTTGCAGCAGAAATGGACTCTTCTGTGACTTCAAATACAAGAGACCCTACATGTGATGTCTTACCATCAAAACCAACTGCAAATTGCATAGAGAGGCCGTCATCATGGCCTTGCAAGCTAGATAGAAATGACCCCCAACCAGCACGCAAAAACACTTCTCTGCACTGTGCGAATTCTAGAATGGAAAAAAAGTCTGCATAGGAGGAGGGTTCATATCTCCTGGGCATTGTGACAGAGTTTGAATTCACCAAGAAAGGGAGAAATCGGGCCACGTAGAGGCACTGGTTAAGCACAGGCCAAGAAATGGCACGAATTTGGCATGGTTTGAGTGAGATTTGAACAGAAGGCGAGATGGCAGAGGTTGGGCGTGATTTCCTAACGCAGAGGAGAGAAATTGGCAAGGGTAAATGAGATAATAGAGTGCCCAACCTGATTTTGGATGCTCTTATGGTGGAGTACGTTGCCCACATGTGCGCGCGAGCTGCGATGTGTGGGAAATTCGAATTCGATGGCAAGCTTGGGAGCAATGTATTGGTGCGTATTTAGATCAATGTCCAAGTCTTTTGACTTGGACATTTGATCATAACCATATGAAGCATCTTTTAATCAATGCCTGTAAAAAATTTAATTGAATGTAATTGAATTTTGGTTCCCTGGAATCTAGGACAGTTACTAGTATGCAATGGCACTTCGTTCAACACCTCATACGACACTTCATCCGGTACCTCATATGGTACTTCGTCTAGTATGCCCGTGTTAAGTGTATTTTCACCTCTTATAATGGATGACCAACAATTGGAATTTTTTTTGACAACCATAGTAGTTAATGAGCAGAGGTAGAATGCTACATGCTCACTCATTATTCTGGCATATGACATATAATGTCAAAAACCTACAATGAATGGGTTATAGCAAGCATAAAATGTATTATCGAACCTACAACATGCATCTTGTACTGAATGATAAACCGATAAAGAGTGGTCTGTTAAGTATGTGTTCAATAATTTATAGCACACATGAGTTTAAGCATTTCAAAAATAACATGACTATCAATGTAATAACCTGTATCATGGTAATAATACACAAAATCTTGCAAATACTCATTTCTCTAGGCAATGATAATTTGTCAGCTCATGAACCCCTCCCCCAAACCTAAGTATTGTGACACCTCACAATCAAAAGTATAGGAAAATAGTCAGTATCCTCCAATAGCTGAAGATTTAGAGTATGCCAAGTGTAAAGATAAAATTTCACAGCTTGGTCTGACGAGACAGTTAGAAGATGGCCCCACCTATAGGATAAGAGATCCTATATATAGATAAGAAGAGGTAGGCAAGAGAGTTTCAAGATAGTCTTAGAGTCATTTCCCAATGGAAAGTTGATGAGATTCATTAACCTTAGCTGAACCACACATACTCCATGTCATCTTTGTCTGCAAGTAATGCCGTACATCAGGACAAGTTTAAATTTAGAATTTATTTTTGTCAGATTATCATCCTCACTAGGTAGAATGACCCGCTGCCAACAAGCCTGTTCAGTACTCCGACGGGTTTACCTAGTCATACCACATGTCGATACCCACTGCCAGCAGACCTATTCAGTATCCCGACAGGTTAGCCTCTTAAACCCTCAGAGACTGGCCCTCCATCCTTTAATATTTTAGTATAAGATTGCTTATGCAAGAAGATGGGGGAACAACTCTGAAACAACTTTTTCTTTCTTTTTTTACTTGGGATGTTATTTATGTTAGAGGATGACTTTCCGTTATATTGTTTTAGTGGTTTTCCTAATGTAAGGGGTACTTAAGCGGACGTGGCCTATCTAAAGATATGATATAATCAAGCTATTTAGTGTGTAGTGGATGGTACCATTGAGAAAGAACAGAAAAGTATCTCTAGGTTTCTTATTTTGTAATTATTATGATGTTTCGATGACTAACTGCTAATTAGACCTCCTTGTTACTCTTTGATAAAGACACTTGACTTACTTACTCAGGTTTCTTGGAAAAACTGTACGAGAGACCTCTAGGCTTGATAGTTACGATATCACTTCCTTATACAGTGGTGAAGAGTTTCAAGAGCAACTGCTTTAGAATGCCTTAAAAAATGAGAATGTTTGCAAAAATATGGCTATCTACAATAAGTCAATATTCATTTGATGCTTTAGAAACACATAATTCAAGTATAACAATGTTTTTAAGAAAGAATCCTTGAAACTGTGTACTCCTGGTGAAATAAATACTTACAGAAATATCTAGAATTGCCTTATTAACAAAATGCAAAAACTATTTACATATGTATAGTAGGAAATTCAGAAATTTTTTCAAGAACAAGGGGGAACTTCCCCATCTACTAAGGCCAATGCCTTGTCAGTTGACATGACCTGTAGAAAATCTTCTTTGGAAATGGGCTTATGATAAAATTTAAGTCGGTGTCCATTTACCACAAAGGAGACTTGTCCATCGTCAATTGTTTTAATTTTTACAACTCCATTGTCATATATAGTGTCTACCTCGTAAGGGCCCAACCATCAAATGGTGAGTTTGAATTTGAAGGTTTTGAATTGGGAATGAAACAACATGGCCCAATCACCAGGCTGGAAGTGCTTCTTCTTAATAAACTTGTCATGCCACTTGCTCCTCTGGTTCTGGACTAATATCGTCCGTTGGATGGCATCTTGTTTGATTTCATCTAACTCATTTAGTTGTAGGGCTCATTGATTTTGAGACTCATCTAGGTTCAATCCTAACTCTACAGAAATACGGAAGGTCCTTACTTGGAATTCTATAGGTAAAAGTACTTGTTTCTCGTACACTATCTCATAAGGGGTATGCCTAGTGGTATTTCTCCAAGTAGTCCGGTATGCCCACAAAGCCTCTAGGAGCCTATCAGCCCAATCCTAGTGATGTAACTGAACGGTCTTGGTCAAGTTGGCTTCTAGAACTTTTTTTTTGGATTCTACCTGACCATTGGCTTGTGGGTGGTATGGAGAAGATTTACGGTGTTTAATCCCATATTTATCTGTTAGCTCTTTCATCATCTTGGAAGTAAATTGAGTGCCTTGGTCGGTAACAATTTCACAAGGGACACTGAAGTAGGTAAAGATGTCTTCATATATGAATTCAACAACAGAATTATCTGTAGAACTAAATATGGATTTTTCCTCTATCCATTTTGATCCAAAATCGGATCTAAGAGCCTGACAGGGCTAAAAAAGGCTAAAAAATGAAAGTTCTCAGAATCGGATGAAACCAATTCCATTGCGACTGGCTTGTCACACTAATTCTGGCCATATATTCACTTTCTCAAACAGGCGCCGTATGACAGAGTTATCGCACTCTGACCGTTTTCCCAAACAACCAAAAAGTCAACAGGTCAACAGTAAAAAAAGTCAATGTTGACGTCATCATGTTGATGTGGCAGAGGTACAATTGAAAGATCGTACAATTGACATGGACCAACTAGGAGGTGATATGTGTCACCACTGAAAGGGTGACACATGTCATAGTCATACATGTGGCAGGTACAATCAGTGGACACGTGGCAAACAGGTGTGTTGATGTGGCGATTGATGACAGGGAACAACAATATGATGACACGTGGGAAAATCCCATTTTGACAAGTGGCAAGTTGTTGAAAAAGGTTGTGGTGCCACGTGGTCCAGACGTGGGCTTCCATGTGGCACCTGGTTATTGGTTCATGGATTGTTTGCAAAATTATATGGAGTTAGCAAGAATTGAACCGAAGACCTCTTCAACCAGCATAGCGACGTCACCAAAGTCCGATTACCATTGGGCCGTGCATGTTTCTTATTATGCCATTGTTACTTTATTTTAATTAAAGTGTAAAATGTGGTGTAATGGAGGCCGAAGAGGGGCTGGGGCTAAGCCCCAACCCGCAGCTTTAACAACACATATGACCACACCTTGGTGTCGGGCACTCCACTCCATATGTGGGCGTGGTTAGGACGTTGGTTCGAGCCCCAGATCTTATGGGTTTGGACATGACCATTTCCCCATATATTTGTGTGTAGATATGCCTTTAGCCCCAGGTTTTGAGGGTTTCCCCAAATATGCACCATACGATCGTGTATTTCGGAGGAGAGGCTAGTGCGTAGCCCGTAAGGGGCTGACACATGGCCATATTGTTACTGCATGTGACCATTATAGGGGGCGCGTGCTGGGTATGAGGGGCTTAGACCTATTATTAACATAAAGTGGGTTTTATGTTATAGTTTTGGATTATATTTTGATTTTTATGCCTGTTAATAGTGGATTTTGCCCATTATTGGGAGATATTGGACTCTTTTTGAGCCTAGATTTTGGGAGGAAGTTGGGAATGGATAACCAAATTTAGATATATAAAAACCTGGCCTATTTGAGGCCATGGAGGATAGTCAGAGAAGAGTTATGCTGAAGGGAAGCCAAGCCAAAGCCATTTTTATGCAGGGAAGCTGTTGAGGAGCAGATGCTTGCGGGCCATTTCTAGGAGCTCTGGTCATCTATTTTGCGCCGTTTCTTCTACTGGGTTCTAGAGATTTGGAAGAACATGACCAGATCAGTCTTGTAGCCTAATGACACTGATGCAATTTACTTTTTGAGCTTTGAACAGAAATAAAGAATCCTCCCCCACTAAGACAAAGGCCCGGAGGCGTAGGCAATTTTGTGCCGAACTTTGTTATCACTTCTCTTGTTATGGTTTTCTATTCTTATTGATTCATTTTAGTTCTGTATACTGTCTTATGGCTGCTATGTTTCTTCATTAAATTCTTCCTCTTTCACTCAGCTTCATAAATGGTTAATTAACACATGCAATTAATAACTCAACCACAATCATTAAAAGATCTTTTCGGATCAAGTGGTATTAGAGCTAGTTGACATTTGGATTTGAGTTTTGCATGTTAACTAAGGAAAAGCTACAACATGGTGAAGGCAAGATTGTTGCAGAGAATCCATTAATTGGATTGAGAAAGAGAGATTCTCACAGCGAGAAGATGGCATCGAAAGAAGGGCTTTCTCAGGGTGAGAAAGAGTTTCAGAAAACTTTCCTTGCTATGTCGGAGATGGTGAAAGTTTTGTATGAGGATTACTTGGAATGGAAAATACCAAATCTGGGTGAATATTCAAAGGGAAAAAGTGAAGAGGAAGATGATCCTCCTCAGATTCCTCCTTCACCTCCATCATCACCTCCTTCTTCTCCTTCTTCTTCAAGTTCAAGTTCTAAATCCAATGCAAAGAAACATGTTCATAAACAT